>OY365806.1:58136481-58281481 GCA_959347315.1 Bimastos eiseni | reverse complement strand
GAAAGTAGAAAGTTCTGCATTTCCCTCCAATAGCAGACCTCGTCATTTGGATCCGTTAGAGTATATATATATATAATCAGAGAGTTCTACTGCATACGAAAATATGCAGATGCCGCGTTTCCCCACTAGAGACCACGTGACTTCCGTCTGTGATGGACCTTCCCATTGAGCGATGCATTGTAACCACGTGATCTTTAGCTTAATTCTGCCCGACACGCATCATCAAACAACCATAAAAATGGTCGATTGAAAAGCTCTTTTGTAAGTAACTTTGATGACAACATCGTTCTTCTCAGGTCGCTTGGTGTACGCATAACTACGTGCAAAATTAATGTGACCAGTTCTATCCGTCGTTAGCCAGAAGGATATCACTGATCACGACCCCACATGAAGAGATGAAGACCGGTCCTGCATTAGGAGTAAAAGAACAAAGGAAGAATAACAGAAGAACTACTATCTAGTAGTAAAGGTGAAAAGGTCGCAAAACCGTGCGTGACACAGAGGCTGTCTGATAGGTGAGACAGAGACAATAGTCGAAAACGGGCGACAAACTGGGAATAAAAAGACAGGAGGAGAAAATGGAAGCACATAAAGAGCAACTGAGCTGCTGAAGACACGCTTCCGGTGCAGACGAAATGCAACGAATAAGTGGATGTCGTCAGAATCAACATCCGGTGAAAGAAAAGGATGTCACCTTCATCGATGACATCCTTGCAAACTATGGTCTATGGGACTATGAGACAATGGGCCTATATATCTGCGGGAACATGGGAATATGGGACTATGAGTCTATATATATATATGTATGTGTGTCTGTGGGACTATGTTATATCGTGGCACTGATTAAGCAAAAAGCTGACTTTTTGTCACAAGATCTTCATTACGATTGCATCATTGTTATTATTATTATTATTATTATTATTATTATTATTATTATTTTTATTATTATTATTAAACGGGCAATTTCTAGAGCGCTGTAACGCAGCCATGCCGCTACAGGGCGCTAAACTGTATTTTGCGTGTACAGTTAATACATTTTGCACAATTGGCCAAAGCATTCGTTTTATTCTACCTAGTTTTTACGTCCCATTATTTTTTTACCTTGACGAAGGCCGTCCAAGTAAGAGCAAGCAGTGAGCAATAGGTCTATTATTTTGAGGCCTTGACTAATAGCAAAGAAGTTTCGCAGATCTTTGCCCCTAATATTGTAATTTTATACTAAGTAAAAGGCCGACATGATTTTGGAACAGACTATAGGCGATTTTTAGACTCTCTTTAGTCTCGTAAAGTACATCACGATTCACGTCGTGGTATATCCCAATACCATAACCAATACCAAAGATTTTCATTGAGCATAACACAATCAATCAGTCAGCCAATCAGTCCGTCATTCAAACAATCAAACAATCGAGTAACACAGATAAATGACAAGGTAACGAAAGAATGGTATGGATCAGAGGGAAGTAAATCACTAAGGAACCAAAGATCTGCTAGTAGGGGCACTCTTTCATGGATAAGTGACAGAGATGGAAGTGAGAGCAGATTTAGTAAGGCGCTCTAGAAACCTAATTGACTTAACTATATGCTCCACGGAAATAATTATGTGTTAACTTGAATAATACCAATAAGTATGAGCTAGTACCTGAGGCGGTGATCTCGTTTGAGAGGTGGGGGACACCATATGAGAGGGTATGAAATGTGGTGGGACACACGTGTAACGCGTCCTCTGTCTCTAATAGGTGAGAAGTCCCCTCCACCCCGGGATCGCCGCCTCTGGCTAGTAATTACGTTGGTGAAGTGGTCAGCGCTAAGAGGTAACTTCGAACTTTAATTTAAAATTAAATGGTGATAAATTAGGCAAGTTGCGTATCGCGTGCGGTTATTGGTTCCAAGCTGCTGGGCAGAGATATAGGCAGAGAATTGGCGGGTGTTGGTTCAGAAATACTTGGGTGTGCATATATATATATATATATATATATATATATATATATATATATATTTATATATGCCAAATCAATATAGACGTATACACGCGCGTCAATAGCACAGCAATACAATGCTCTACGGGTCTTTCATAATTATAAATTGAAATACTATTTAACGAAGAATTTAAAATCATTCCAATGACTTTTATTTGCAGCTTATCGAGAAGCACGTGATCACTTTCAACGGAAGTGAATGATGGCGAACGCTGTTACGACCGGATGTCTGTTATCGCTATTGGTCCTCTACTTCTTATCGAACTCAGTGGCCGACTCTGCAAGGGGTGGTTCCCAAGGTGACAGTTGGACGCGTAGGCGCAGATTCAGTGGCCTGGCGCACCATCAACGCCTTCTCGCAGGCGACGAAGGCAGGGAAGCAGACTATGAAATCCTATTGCGGAGGAAACGTGATTCGGCGGTCAATGGCGGAACTGACGAAAGAGGCGTCGACGGAGAAGCGAAATGGGTTGACAGCAGCATAGGCGATCTGAATAAGTCTGGGTTTCTGAAGGAAGCTGCAGCAGCCGACGATCTCCAATCGCCAAGGTCCAGCGACAGAGAGGCACCTGCCAAGCGCAAGTGGAGTGAAAACAACGTGAGGATCTGGGGGAAGCGCAAGTGGTCGTCCAAAGGGTTGCACATGTGGGGTAAACGGCAGGAAGACGCATCGCCTGCAGAGGTAGCCGTGCAAAGATCGCTCGGCAGTGAAAGGCAAGAGAACAGGGTCCGGGACTGGCCTAGATGGGAGTGGCAGCAGAACCAACTGTACGAGTTGAAAAGGGAGGGGGAGGAGACAAAGAAGAGACAGAGATGGGCGAAGAACAATCTGAAGATGTGGGGGAAACGTAACAACGAAGCAGGGTTAAGCGCAGAGGATCTGGAGGATGCGCGGGATGCCTTGGAAAGCACAGCTGCAGAGGACGAACATTCGGATGGACATTCGGTGGGACTGCAGGATGCGATCCCTTACAGCAATTCCATTTCCGGTAATCTGCAGAAGAGGAACAATCCACCCAATAACGGCGTCGAACAGAAATGGGGTAAAAAGGGGTGGGCAAATAACAACGTTCGCATCTGGGGCTGACTGATCATTGGGAGATAGAAAAAGTGTCAGTCCACTTTTCCTCACCAGCGAACGCCTGCAACACAACTTGAGACCGTTGGCTACTTTGATCGACCTGCACAGGATACGAAAGAACTATCGGAGTAAATAGTTTAGCTCAAAACGCATCAATTGTTTAGAATAAAAGGATCTTAACAAAACCAAGGACTTCGATAGTCATTAACAGACACAATGGAAGAGCACAATTAGCGTAGACAGAATGCCTATTGTCTGAACACAAAGCCTTGTCTCTACTCATCTAAGTAGACACATACACATTCATAGAGCTGTAGATATACATTATGCATTATTTGTGCATCCATACATTCACACATGCAAAAATATTTTCAAGTAAATGTCACAATGTGTGAATGTATGCACGACTGTATTAATACGCATCTGTATACGCACGTGGATCATATATAATGTTGGTATGTCGGTGTGTGTGTATTTACATACATGTATGCAAGTGTATGTCAATCAATCAATTAATTAATCAATCAATAGTTTATTCGACAATCCGAAAACGTAAACACAAGTATATTTGTACTGGTTGTCCGCTGCCCGAGGGACCCAATTAGGGACCAAAAAGTCCAAATAGTTGGGCCACCCGTAACGCATGGTAGTCAACAAACTAAGTGATAAGTAATAACCGTTCTGGTTAGAATGAAGGCTAATAGCTATAGTCATTCAATTATAACAGAAATCTTAACTATGCTTAACTAACATCTAATCAAAATTCTTCTCTATAAGTGGGACACATTTGCAAATAAACGCAGCATATAATATCAGAGTTATCATTTATACACCAAAAATTAGAACCCGACCATAACGTCAGGCCTATAAGGTGAACATTTCAGTATGTATATTCAATCAAACCATTATTTTATCAATTATGCTAATAGAAATATTTTTTTCTTATATCAGACTGACAAATCACAGTACAAGTATGAACAAATGATGATAAATTATTGCAGGAGTCGACTTTAGATATGGGCAATCATGAAGGCGTTCATAACGTCAATACGTCCAATTTAACAACACCCCGCCTAGTGAAAGGCGAGAGATGGACTGGTACACCCTGCGGGGGTACGCCAAGTCTTATTCGAATTCCATGTACATATGTATGTACCGGGTACATTGTACCTACATATGCATGGATGTATGTATGTATGTATGCTACAGCTGCGAAAATTAACGAACAATGAATCGATTATTCGCTAATTTATTTTAACGGTTAAGACAATTTAACGATTAATCGTTTCAATTATTCCGCCCATCACTTACATGTACCGGAAGTCTGAGAGAAACAGCATAAACCATATACATTGTAATATGGCTATGGATAATAATCGAGATATTATATATAAACACATAATTATCAGGTCGATTACATGAACATTTCGGGATTTAATTATTGGCTAACGGAAATATCGTTTATTACATTCATTGCGACAAATCGTTTGCATACCATGGATCTAACACTTCAGTATAAGCTAGAAAACCGTCTGTTGATTTCTGTATGTAGCTAAATTCAGTAACTAAGAATTTTAATTGAAATATCATTAATTTGTTTAACAAATATAATTATTCACAATTTTGGGATTTAATCGAAATTAACTACTAAATAATAGTTAATTTTTCAAAAGTTAACTATTAGAATTAAATTAATCGTTAACAGCCCTACTGTATGCATACGCATGCGCAGCTATAAACATACGCACCCATATGCAAACAAGCCCACGCACCGACGTATACCTATATCAATGCATGCATACATCCATGCATCAATGCATCAATGCAGACTATCTTTGTGTGTATCTGTGTATAGATGTTGGTTCGATCGTTCCTTTGTTCTAACGCAAACACGCATCACAGGCAGTTTATACATCGTCCTTTTAAGAGTCATTCAGAAAGTGTTTGCCCAACGGAAAGGTTTCTGCGCGGAGCCACATAGAGACGTCAATGTGACGTCATAAAGACGTCATTTTATAGAAGGTGAAAGCCAAACTATGGCCTGTTATACCTGAGATGTAGCGATCGGTTTCATTGATCACTGGATAGATGGCGCAGTTAGTGACGTCGAGAGATGCAGTCGTCAAAGTTACAGGGAGTATTTCATGGCACAGGGAGAGGGGGCAAATCGACGATCAATGGCTTACATTGAAGACACATTTCCCGTTGCATTTCTATCCCGCCCCCAGCAGTTGATGATTAAGAATCAGGTCTTAATTGTGTTGGTATTGTGCGTGGGAAATTGTGTAGGTGCTGTCAATTCAAATGAGCAGTCACTAGGCCTAAGTTTTTGAGTAGGTTGGGCTTAGTGGAGATTTCATGTATGTTTGCATGTAGGTATGGATATATGTATGCATAGATGGAAGAATGGATGGATGGATGGATGGAGAAATGAAAGTCGTCACAAGTTTCTCATTTCTGGGATCAACAGTGGAAAGGAATGGTCGCTGTAATATGGAAGTCAAAAGAAGGATGACACTGAGCAAATTAGCAATGCGTGATCTGGATAGAATATGGAAAGATAAACATGCGAAGATGACAACAAAGGCAAGACAGGTGAAAGCGTTGATATTTCTCATAGCATTAAACGGTTGCGAGACATGGACGAAGATAAAGATGCTGCTGGGGAAGATTGATGCCTATGAGATGCGGATATGGAGAAAGATGCTAGGGATAACGTGGATATACAGAAGAACGAAACACTCGGTACTTAAAGAGATTGGGCAACTGCGTGAAAGCCTAACTTTGCAACAGTGGGCGACAAGACAGAAGCTGAGGTATTTCAGTCATGTGATGCGAGCCAATGAGATGGAGAATGAGTCATGCTGGGCTGTAGTGAGGGCGTGAAGAAAGGAGGGCGTCCAAGAATGAGGTGGATGGATGAAGCACAAGAGAGGACTTCGTTGAGTCTGGAGGAGTTAAGGGGCAGTGAGAGACAGAAGACAATGGAGAAGGTTTACCATGACGGTCGCTAGCATTCTACAAGCTTACGGCACAAGGTGATTTTGTGTGTATGTGTGCATGCATGTATATTTGTTTGTGTGTATGTGTGGTGGATGCATACTTGTTTGTTTCCTTTTTCATTCGTTTTCCCTTTGAATGGTGTCAGTGGGTGACAGTGGGGTCTGCAGACTGATGTGTATCTTTTGCGATATGGTGTAGTTCACGGGATACAGCGTATGCTGTTGGTTGCAAAGGAATCTCTATGTCTTGCAGTCTAGTCTTTGAGTCGCAGTGGAGTGGTTTAGGAGACAGTGTTTCAGCAAACATAATATTATTATGGAAACTATCGGTTTTTGAGACAGAAATAGAACGTTGCTTGTGTTCAAGGAATCAAGCATCCAATATCAGTGACATTGCGTGCCATCCCTCTCCCACCCACCCATCCAACGGTCTACCCCTCCCCACCGTCCTACGCCACCCACAGTCATCGTCGATGTGCAGTGAACGTAAGTGGGTGATCTGTTTGTCTTTGTCTCTGCGTCAACAGCCGATGCGTGTCAGCCATTAAGTCTGTTTTACCAGCACACTTTGCTATGGCTTTATTGAGCCGATTTTCTTTCAGAGCGTCTTTCCAGTCTGATTTCCTTCCGCTCGTGCTAAGTCGCCATCCTCAGACCCTTCGGACGCCATTCTCTTCCACGTCGTGTAAAAGCGGTTTCTTTCTCTTGGACGCGAATCGCTACGAACGCGTGGGTCCCTGCTGGGCAACTGCAGGCCCTTTGGCAAGCACTTGCTTTGTCTATCGCTTTGCATTGCTCCCCTGCATGCCTCCGTCGTAGAGACGAGCGATTGCGTCGACTCATTTGATACGACGACGCAGGTCATCCACTCGAGCAATGGACTCACAGTCAGTCAATGACGTCTATTATCGCCCATGGGAACGTGTCCCAACTGGACAGAGACTTAGCCGCGCTGAGGCACCACTCATAAGTTAATGATGCACATTCGATTACTTTCACTAAAAAATTGTTTGATTGCATGGCGGGTGGGATTGCAGTATGGGTGGTGATGTGGTGGTGGGATTTTTGGCAGTGGTAGTGGTAGAGCCGGCTGAACTGGTTGGTGGGCCGGTGGTAGTGTGATCGTTTTGTGGGACTTCGTGGCTGTTATACGCAAATATAACATGGGCTACTACGGATTTTGAGCATAGCATTCATGAATTTGGGTTGGCGAGTGATTGGCCGTTTTCTAGAAAAACAGAATATCCAGGTTACCAGCAAATCGTATTATATTCATTCATCTCGAAAATTTATATAGCGCCCCTTCGGGAAACCTACTCAGAGGTGCTCTCAGCCAGACTGCGGCCAAACAAAAATGACTTGAGGATACGATAGAAGGCTGGCAGATTATTCCCATGGAGCATGCGCAATGCAAGCGAAAGTCCATTCAAATGGAGGGTTCCAAACCTGAAAAGGCTGGGTGCTGCTTAACCAAGGATCGAGCTCATGGGACCAGACAAGCGCTGCTATCTTGTAGCTAATGCGCTGCGAGACAGGAAGCCAGCGCAGGACGTCACGCATGTAAGCTGTGAGTGGGGCATACGTAGAATCATGACCAATAAGCCTGACCAATAATATACATATATATGTATTATATATATACTATATATATATACATGTTGATAGCTCGTATTGATGTAATGACGACTAACTCATAAATGTGTATAATGGCAACGTTCTCTGTTCATAGCGATTATATGATCTGTCGGTGGTCAGAGTAATGAAGATACTTGACTTAACCAAAGTCCAAACGATTGCATTTTCTTAGCCTCGGTATTTGACGACAGGTTAGAGACTAGTCGCCATCTGTTTTCTCCCGTCTAAAGAATGCAATGATTGCATTTCATGTTTTCAAATACAACTAAATACGGCAGAGGTCACGAGTGGAAGACATTTCTTCAAATAATCATAATATCTCTTGATCAACCATGCATTTTCATAGTACACGATATATTATGCATATATGAATCAAAATAAGATAAAATGTCCTTGTGTCATATATATATAAAGAGACTTATATATATATATATATATATATATATATATATATATATATATATATATAATAGTCATGCATGTCTGCAACATTCCGATGACGGTCATTCACGACTGCGTCATTCGTCAGATGGCAATACACATGTTGTACGCGTTGACACTATCATAGTAAAGGCGAGAGGCGGACATGGAAAGAGCGGATGGGATGGAAGCACACAGATGAGAAGAGGAGATGGAGAAGAAGGAAAGGACAGAGGGGTCGTATGCGACCCGCTTGATTGCTGTCAGCCAGTTGATTTAAGTGGAAAACACATTTAAACTTTTTTACCATCTTGTAACTGGCATACATCTAATGTAATAGATGAAAAATGTATCCTGTTCGTGTTGATAGCATTCCTGTTGCGCTTTACGCATCCGGGTCCAGCGCAGCTGGTAAAAACCAACCATTTCACCAGGTTGCGCCAAAACAATTTATTCAACGCACGCGTCTAAGTTTTCGTTTTCTATTTCTATAGGCTATTTTTGTATTAAAAAAAATATTTGTCAAATATTTGTATTGTACAATATTGTTAGATATAATATTGGATCTCCGGCTCAGTTGTTTACTTTCTTCGTTGGCATTAATAATAATTATAAAAAGAAGTCGAAAGAATAGTCGAACAGTTGGATGCACGATAGATTGGATTAATAATTCATTGGACACGTTTTATGATGGGCAAACAACTAGTGTGTAATGTATGTCTGCAGGACATTATAGCAATAAACTGGGCTGTGTTATTTTTCTGTTTAATGACCTAAGTCTTTTGTCTGTAAATATTGCTCTTCGTCAAAGTTGCTAGCAAACATGACATTACGGTGGAACTAGCAACGTATGCCTTTATCTGAAACAGCCTGAGCGCTGTCCTTCACTTGACCTTGGATACAGGTTTTTAAAACTTTGTGAATATTAACATACATAACATCTCCTTGCCATAGAACACGCTCACCTGTGGACTGACTTTTGGGAGGGATTATAGGAACAGAATTGCAGTAGAGTAAATCACTAGTAATGGGTGAGCGTGTGTTCTATAGCGCCACTGTTTCATCACCGACGGCGAAGGATATGACCCGATGTAGGAATCACTGTACATTTAGCAAGATACAAGTAGCTACAAAGTATGAATTTTTGGTTACATGACATTTAATTACGCGACACTTAATCACGCGACACTTAAACAACGACACTTAATCTCGACGACACTTAATCGTATGGATACGAAGCAGGGACTCCACGCCCTCGGAGCTACACACGAAGTAAGGTGTAGTAATATCGTTGCTTCAAGCTGTTGACCTAGCGAAAATGTGCCGAACATCTCTTCTCTGTCTCACTATGTTGGCGCAAATTTGAAATAGGTTCGTGCAGATATTAATTTTCAGCTCACTTTGATTAAACTTCTTATGTATTCTGTCATTCTATAGGCCTATTTCTGATAAACTGTACAGATGAAACTTGAACATTTGAAGCAAGTCTATGTCACACGACATCTCAGTGGAATTAAATTTCCAGTTATTGGATTCATTGGAAATAAGTAGACCTATGCTCATTGCTGGAATAAAATGACAGCAGAAATAAAATTACCTGTTGAGAAAATCTGGAAACTGGACTGAAGCCCAATCTTTTCAATTATAAAATTGAAATGTTTACCAATTATAATAGAGATGATGATGATGAAAACGATAACGACAACTATACAAGTAATAATAATAATATTATTATTATTACTGTTGCACCTTTCCGTTGACCCTAGAAGACGAAACCTGATCCTCCGGATAAATAAAATCTCTATATTAATAATCTCTAAGTCCCTGCGGAATGAACTACCTCAGGTCATAAAAATAATAATAACAATAATAATGATAATAATTATATCACATCAACGGCCGGTTTGGTCGGGCCGGCATCGATACAGGCGGCCAATCGCAAAACTCAGAAATATGGCGGGCTGCCCACATCCTACGTATTTCAACCTGTGGCCATCGAGACCTTTGGCCCTCTGAACCCTTCTGCTTCGGATTTCATCAATGAAATTGGCAGCCGTATCTCTTCTATCAGTGGTGACAAACGCGAGTCAATCTTCCTTTTCCAACGTATGTATATCACCATACAGCGGTACAATCTTGTCGCATTTAAGGGTACCTTCTCTTCAAGCCCTGATGACGAGGCCTGGCCCGCCAAACAATTTTGCATCATATAATAATCTCTAATTCGATGGGGGAATAAAGTACCTCAGGGCTTAATAATAATAATAATAATAATAATAATAATAATAGCAACAATAACAATAGTATTAATGATAACATCAATATTATTATTAATCATAATAATAATATTAATAATAATAATAATAATACCATGTCATAATAGCACTGCAATCTTTACACCATTGTCTGTGTTTCTATAAGTCACTGATGGATCCTGAGTATAACTCTGGGGCATAAAAATTATTTAATTATTCGAAGATCTAAGGTTTAAGAAAGCACTGCAAAGGTTGGACACGGTTGGCTATATCTCAGTTCCCTTCATTCCCAAAATCGGTCGACTCATCTTCCTATACACGATCACGAGCAACGTTTGTGTCTCGAGCTTTATGGCTTTCACCAATGTCGTTGTCAGGATTTGGTTGGCCCTGATGGCAATCGTGGCCTCATCTGACAATGGACCATCGTCGTCATAATTATAGCCAATGGTTCGTAGCATGGCGGACCCAACATATTTAAGCGAATATGCTGCATAGGACGACGACAGATGTGTTTCTCTCAAATGGCGAGAGACCAGTCGCGGCTACGGTGGCTCCCTGGTTGGCAAGAAGATAAATATCTAACCTGGGGTGCCACAGATGAAAAATTTTAAGTGACACCCTGTATTGTACGGGGAACGGACACAGGCTCCTCTGAACAAAAGCCTCCAGGCTATGACTTAAGCCCTCTAGGCGAGAACATAATCCCTCCAGGCGAGGACATAAGCCCTTCAGGCGAGGACATGAGCTCCCCCAATCGTAATCTCAGCATTTCTACAGCGCCCACAAAAGCGTAGTCGCGGGAACCAGCTTATTCACAGGCTTATTCACAGGCTTATTCACAGGCCCAACGGTGTAATGCGTAGAAACTAAGAACAATACCGATGATAGCGTGCGTCACTGACTGTAATTAGCCAACTGTAATTATTTACTAATTAGGCTTAAGTCTTAATAAAGCCTCGTTATTGACTGCATTTGACGGCAGACGATGATGCGTGTCATTTACTGTGGAATTTATGCATCCAATAAGTGAAATAAAAATAATTCAGATGTGAACTGTTTTGTCCTTTGACAGAATCTCTCATTTGCTGCATTTAAATTGACATAATAGAATCAACCTAATTACGTCGAGATTATTATTGCCTCGCATTGTTTCCCGTATGGCCTGATGACCAATTGCTTGCTTTTAGTTTAAAGAAAAGATGGATTGATGGAAAAATAATATATAAGTTGAATTTACGGCAAATAGAAATTAAATAAGAAACTTGTCATCATCCGTTCATACTGTACTTTTATTCATAGTGAGGCCCTTGTCAGTTAAATTAAACGAAGATATTATTGTTGTTGTTGTTGTTGGTGTTGTTCTCTTTGATGCCCCGAAGTAAACAGGATCCCTGGGGACTTAGAGATTGCTAAATACTGATGCAATTTGTCCGGAAATGGCCCTGCTCGTCGTTGTTATCCTGGTTGGCGAAAGTGCCCCAAGATGCGCTAAAATGTTGAATCGTTAACGAGATACGTTGGTAGATGAGGGTAATTTCTCGTGGGTCCCCCGAGACCATGCTTAGTTTTATCCTAGTTCGGATAAAAAGACAAGGCCTTCGTTGTTTATCTGGCAATTATTGTTATTATTTTAAACTCTTACGATTGGCTAAACATTGCATCATTACCCTAACTGTGCAATTACGAGGGTGAGGAACCTGGAGGGAATTGCCACAACGACACTCTCTTCCTCCAATCCCTTTGTCCTTCAATTCCTTCCTTCTTGACAAATTCATTATTAATTGATTTGATATGTAATCTAACTTTATGAGACACTTTATACTTCATCATAACTGTGTTCCTACATTTATATAGCACATTCTCTACTCTGTGATAATTGTATTGCTATTATTATTGTATTGTATATTATAACTTAAAAATATAAGAATAAAGGTACCACTCCTAAACGTCTGCTGCTGCTACTTCTACTGCCACTGCTAATATAAGTTATAATAATAATAAGTATTGTCATTTTATTATTATCATTGTCGTCGTCGTCATCATCATTGATATATATCATAGGTATCTATATCTCGGTCAGTTAGTAATGATCTGTTAATGTGGGATTTGCTTAACAAATGGCAGTTCTGGCAACGAGATGAGTGAGTGTTTCATGGTTTCAATTCTACTCCTTCAGTAGGTTCTAGTTTGCTGGAACTATCTGTTATGGAGACTGTTGACCACCATATTATCTCGATCGATGGTTGAATGTTAATGCGTCGAGGTTTAGCCTCTCGTAGTTGTTGAACCAAGAATAATGCCTGATGAAAAGCTTACTTTCGCGTATTTCTGAATCGTTCTTGTCAAGTAATACCAATAGTTTTGTTGAGTTCTTCAACACTTTTAGGACAATTTTCTACAAAGCATGGCTAATTTAGTCACCATTACTTTTCCGCGCTCTGGGATCAGGTTTTTCAAACCTTGTGAGAATAAAAATTGCTTTAAGCAATATAAATTAATAAGCACAAGCTGGAAAAATAAAGTTAACCCTTTTCGTAGCTCTTAACACTTTAACGCCGAGCTGCATTGATCTCCAAGTCACTTTTAGTGTCAAATCTTACAACATAATAATGATGATGATGATGATGATCATAATAATAATAATAATAATAATAATAATTTTAACGCTATAATCTTGTGGCCTTCCATGACATCTTTCCCTCACCCCCAGAAGACGAGACCTGACCACCCGGACAACGGTTTTAGCATAATATTGGTAATGCCTAAGTCCTTGAGGGAATGAAGTACCTCAGGGCAAAAATAATAATAATGCCCCTAATTTGTTGACTCCCGAGGGATCATATGTACCTCTGGGAAAATTAATAATAATAATAATAATAAAAACAATTTATATGGCACCGCAACGCGGCCATACCGCTACAAGGGCGCCTCGCAAACGACAACCTTTGATACCATTATTCTCTCAACATCAAAACACAGAGGAATGTAATCTTTTACAGTTTATTTTCAGCATTCAAATTGCTGGAATAAATAATACCCAAGATAAAAGATCACTTGAAGGTGAACGCTGAGCACGGTCACTGTTTGAACGTAGCCTACTTCAAACCCGTCCAAACCAGTTCGAATGTTTACACCGGAAACAATGGTCGGCAACGTAAATTCAGTACAACAAAATATATATATTTATAATATCACGGAATGAATGCATAAACATGACCACCGAACAGTGGCCTCATAGATCCAGTTAAGTTTTCAGCATAATCATTACCGGACAACCTTATCAATCTACCAGCCAGATACATTCATCGAACGTATAAAATTTTCCGTTTCCGTTTAATTAAGATACAAAAGAGGAATCCTAGCTCCGATGATACATTCTAAGTGGTATAAAAAGAGAGGTACACCATGCACGACAGGAGCAACGGAATGTAATGCCAACTATAGGCTATAACTATAACTACAGCGCTAAATCAGTACAGTACACCATAGATGTTAACGGCATTTGTTTAACTGTCAATTGATACGGTTAAGGCAACCTAGGTAAATGAAGGAAATGGAAATCGACGATGCAAATTGTTGGTCTGTGGAGCAGCGACATTAAATTATGAGCTAAACTTCACAAGCAAGCTGTGAAAATCGCTTCGTGATTTGATGAAAAATATGTTTTGCTTGTCAGTCACAGAATGATTTGACAGTTTTGTATCTTGCTCCGGGAATCGCCAGGTTATAATCTAATTACTGAGACTGCGCTTCGGAATATAGCAAGCTAGTAAAAATATCTCTGAACACAGTTCGCAAAAATACTGTACAATATTTGAAGTCATTTTTGAGAAAGTCCACAGATTTCGGAGTGTAAAATATTGGACGCCGCTTCAAGGTTAAACTTTACCCTGCGTCTGTTGAGTCAGTCGATTTCGAATCGAGGGTTAAACAGCATCGGATGCTCGTCGACATGGCTACATGTATGGCCTAAAGAAGCTTGCTAGGAGGCGTTTTTGATTCATGCTGTCTTAACGAATTCTAGTCTAAAGATAATATGGTGATAATGACGATGATGATGACGACGACGACGACGATGATGATGATGGCTAGAGCCACGAGCAATCGAAGTGCAAAAACAACGACTACGATTGAGACAGTCTGAGTGAACGAGAGAGATGTTTCGATTGGCCAACGATCCGATCTGGAAATCGAAGAATCTCGAAACTGATGTATGACATCCTAAAACAACCAAAACAACCACAGATATAGTCTGAGAGACATGAACATGCTTAGAGATACAAAGACGTATACAGAAGGACAACAGAAGAGGACGTGCATTGAAATGGGATCAACACTCTGTAACACACGAGTAGTCATGCGATCTATTGCGAAGTACATAATTATAAAGTAGACTTTTATGAATGATTGGAGCCCTTTATAAAGCTAGACAGACAGATGGAGAGGGTCATTTGATGAAGGTCTATTAAGAGATATTCTGAATGGGACGAGCGAGAGCCAACGAATAGCGTGCACTGTCCAAATGAGATGTGCTTGTTTATAGACCTTGAGAATTTTTACACCTTTTAGAATTTTACTACCTCGATTATGCACGCTTCAAGTGGCCCAAACCGTCTGTTTAACACGTAATAATATATGCAGTTAAGTGCTGCGGTGTACGTCAGATTATGTCTGTCCCTCAGTTTGTCGCTGCGTACGTTTCTTCTTATACTTCCTGTGCCACTGATTTGCTATAACCGTGTGCTTCAAGGCCAAAATCTGAAGGACAGGGACCAGCTCAGAAGCTGTTAAATCACGGATATTTGAATAATTTGCGGGGTCTGATTTTGATACTCTGCGTCTGTTTCCGTGGCAGAGTAGCGTAATGACCTGTATTGCTTTGTATCCAGTAAACCACAAAACACAGCCACATTTATGGGTTCATAACTATTGTGACGACCAAATGAAGAGAAAATCACAAGTAGCGAGTCTCTGCAAATGTCCAGTGTTCTCTTACAAAGAGTATTTGAGGGTAAATATCTCGCGTTCTTGTTCGCAATAATCTAAGCACTTGTTCTCGTGCGTGCTTTGCTCTGGTTTAACTCTGCCTGTATAATGTATATGCCTGCAGACAGCGTGCTTTGAGTCCGTGTGTGCTATTCTAAACGCGCATAATCATATTAGGCTATTAATTATCGTCTAGGCAATAGCAGCGCATTCAGACCTCGGACCACCCACACGGACCACCCACGACGTCTATCCGAAATCAAGTTCATAATTTTTGGATGGACTTCAACAGTGAATCGAATGAAGCGATGCTATTTTCACTGATGGTATGAATGTACGCCTCGTATGTTTCCACAGCATCGAAAAGCTACATAATATGCACTGACTGTTGCCTTGTTTCTGATCTCTATTGGAGTTCAACCAAGGTTTTTCACTGAATCATGAGTTCTGTTGCGGTTTCACTATGTACGAGCGATTATCGTCTGTCCTGGACATTCAAACTACTGTACAGAAGTCCTAAGATTAGATGTGTCTAATGGGAAAATAAGCCACTAGATCACGGTGCTATAATATAATACACCAAGCCAAGACATTGATTTGCAAAAGGTGATCTAAGAAAATCGCAGGGATTGAAAGTTCTGTTGAACGAAGCATCAACAACCGTTCCTATAAGGCCTGGGAAGACAAGGAATAATAAGCTAGAATAGCTGAAAGAAAGTAAGGCATAGAACAATGATATTACAGCAAAAACAAACGAAACGAGGAAGGGGAGAAGGGTTAGCAATGGACGCTAACCTCCTGCATTGGAAATCTTCGCAGTTGGTCAGCTGTCGATCAAATCTGCCAATCAAGCGCTCTGTCTCCAAACCGGAAGCACAGTTTTTTCGGGTAGTTTCCAGTTTTAGGCACTTCTGATAGAAATCCGTACGTGCGGCACCACCTGAAGACGTAAAGTATGCTATGTATCGATAGAACAACACTGTACTGTAATGTAATTTGATCTTTCGCTGATGAGGTCTGATGAGTATCACTAGATCGTTGTGGTTGTTGTGTCCGGTCTCGAAAGAACAGGTGTTATTGAACGTATTGCTTAACATGTCCATTGTCCAAGTAGGATAATCGCCTATAGAATCTAAGGAGGAAATTATTGTTGAGGGTATGAGTGAAATCCGTTTTGCCAGGAAATTTGGTCAGAACAAAATACGCAAAATACGCAGTCAGAACAAATCTGACTGCGTGTTCCGGTGCAAAATATTTGTCGGATTGCTAGGCTGGTTAACTCAATCACAAGTAAATAAACAAGTCAGCCAGTCAACTTATCAGTCAATAGGCGAGTCAACCAGTAGATTATTTAGCCAATCAGTCAACTAAATTGTCAATAGACAAGTCAGTGGGTAGATAAGATTTTAGCCAGTAAGTCAGTCGACCGATCAGTCAATCTGCGCTCCAGTCAGTAGATAATTTAGCCAGTCAGTGAATAAACTTGCGATGCAGAAAGACAACTGACCTGAGCGATCGGCTCATTTTGTCGAAGGTCATCGAAGGGTTGTTCTTACGTTGACCCCACAGTTTGGCAATGATCTTCGACTGACCGGGAACAATGCGAAAGACGCCCTCGCTCTTGTTCTCCCATTTGATGGACGAAGGGTTGTAGCAGGGATCCTCCAAGAGACTCCTCATGAATCTCCACAGATGCGTGTTCTTCTTTTCTGCGAATTTCACAACAACGGCTGCTAAAATTCTTTCAGAATCAATTAGCCTAATGATGTGCAGCTAGACCGTTACGGCCTAGTAAATCGCTTACAAAGCCACAAACAATATACATTGTGCAACGTTTTAAATATTGATATATCGATTACCATTTTCGTCGATATAGTACTCTTGACCTTCATCCCTCGTGAAATATTCGACTTTTGGGACTTGTGTTTTTTGTAACGAATCGTTATCGGACTTCCTCTCTCACCGCTTTCACACCAATATCTCCTCGTCATTCGTCTACCTTTGCTTGGAGCGTGTCGTGTTAAAGCATTAGTGACGAATATCCTGTGCCGAGTTATACAACCACATATTTGGTGTAAGCCATTGAGGTCACCCTTCGATGTCAGCCCTTGAGGTCACCCTTCGATGTCAGCCCATGAGATCATCCATTGATGTCAGCCCTTGAGGTCACCCTTTGAGGTCAGCCCATGAGATCACCCTTTGATGTCAGCCCATGAGGTCACCCTTTGATATCAGCCCATGAGGTCACCCTTTGATGTCAGCCCATGAGGTCACCCTTTGATGTCAGCCCATGAGGTCACCCTTTGATGTCAGCTCATGAGGTCACCCTCTGATGTCACTCTCGATGTCAACTTCGATGTCAGTTTCAGTAACACTGATCTTCACAGGAATACGCAATATTTTCAGTTTAACGACACTGTGTGATAGCAAAGATCATTAGCGTCGCCCTCCTTATCTATCCCGGCTTGGGACTGGCACTGCAACTGCAAGTCGACTTACTGGTCTTTTTAGACGGCGACGGACTGCAGCATTCGTCGGAGGACGAGGACGAATTTGAGGCTGATGAGCAATTGAGGATTCTCTTTGGTGGTCTTCCTGGCTTCCTCTTCACCGGTCGCTCACTCGCAGCGACTGTGACGTCAGTGGAAGTGACGACACCAGGTAGCGCCACAACACAGTCGATCGATGACAGTGGCGGCGGCGGTGGAATGAACTTTTGCCTGGCATTGGAGCTGGTCTTGCTGAGTGTGTAGTTAGCTGGTGATGAGGTGGCGCAGTATAAATCACCTTGAATGGGAGAAGGACTGACGGAAGAACGGCTGGAATTCGCTGGATCTGATGAAGAACCTGGAAGTGAAAGAATGACAGGGTGAAGAAATGCTTCGTAAACAAATATTTATAATATGCTTCGCAAAAAGTTCATATATACTGTTATTGGTGCCAGTGTTTTTGTTGTAAATCACATATTTTCAAGTTGTTATTCGTCTATGAAATCCTCACACAACGCAAAAGAAATTTTACTGAAGATGATCTTTGGCCAGAATTTAAATCCATCCTTCTGCAGTAATAATAAAACAACGACTATAATTGATAACTTGTCGTCAGACCCAATGGCATCTACAACGTAAAATATCAAGCATGTCTATTTTGCATTAGTTCAACGCAGTTCGTATAGCGCTACTGTGATTTTTCTTACCTCCCGATTCGTATCCGGGGTCTTGTAGGATATGTGTCCGTTCGCAGTCGAGTGACGAGGGAGGGGGGCTGAGACTGGGACCGATGAGAGGGCTATAATTCTCGTCGAAGGATCCCATCTCGTCGAACGGATCCAGGAATGTTCGTAGACTTGGAAGAGTTTGAGTCAACGGAGAGAAGCATTCCCAGTCTAAATAAAAGCATTCCCATTCTAAATAGAAGCATTCCTATTCTGAATCAAAGCATTCCAAATTTCCCATTCTAAATCAAAACATTCCCGATTCTAAAGAAAGGTGTTTCAATTCAGGTCCATTCTAAAGAATCACGTTGGCCAATTTCCAAACTTAGTCAGCAGCAAGTACTTCATTGTCGTCCATTTTCTACTCCTCGGCTCTTATTAAAGAATTCCTCCTCAGCCCTAGACATGAGCGAATACATCGCGGGACGACTCGACGATTGCATCCAGATCATATCGATAACTTGCAGCAAGATAATACTCCTGTGCTCAGACAACTCACTCTGGTAGTGTCCGTCTCAAACCTATTTAGAGTATGAGGATGACGACAAACATCTTAAAACTTCCTCCTTTGCTCATCGCAGGAGCCCATCTCAGTACCTCATCTCAAATCCTCATCTTAGAACCTCATCTCAAATCCTCATCTTAGAACCTCATCTCAAAGCTTCATCTCAGAACCTCATCTCAGAACTTCATCTCAGAACTTCATCCCAGAACCTCATCTCAGAACCTCATCTCAGAACATAGATCTTTGCTGTATGATCCAGCGTCGCTAAACAGTAAATTAGAAAGTGCGGTAGTCGTTAGACTGAATCAGATCAGCGAATTTTCACCCACAGTCGCTGGGTTGTAGGCCAAACCACATACCTAATAGATCATCGTACACAGAAGCCTATCAAGTAGCATAATGTAAAGTGATAGAACGTAATGTATAGACATTCACAGATGAATGTCTGTTGCCAATTGAAACAAGTGCTGTTCATTGTGAGAATCGAAGGAGGAATCGTCACTTACTATCCAGATTCAGCTTCTGACATTGGGCGAAGGACTGAAGGTCATCGATGTCATCGAAGCAGTCGTCTTCTATGTCACTGAATTCCGCCGGAGGAATGAATTGACCTACACGTAATATAAAGAGACGTAATGTAACATAGACTTACTCACCAAAACACTTCTCGATCATATAATATGGTATAGTGTGCATAAACCCAATTCATAGGGTTAGAAACAACAGTGAAACAACAGCGAAACAACACAGAAACAACACAGAAACAACACAGAAACAACAGAGAAACAGCTGAGATACCCTGTCATCGATTTATAGTCGATGATTGCGTTTATGTCTGGTGTTTCAGTTCGTCACACTGAGGTGTCTCCTATAACGGACAACAACTTCCGATAACGCGTTCCTTTCATGCCATCATCGACTGAGGCCTTGAGAACTGGGCTATAGAAGTAATTAGCCCAGATTAGAACAGAATGCTTTAGAATAGTTAGAAATTCTGATTAGTGAAGGTGGTTTGATCCTGGTCTGTGCAAATACAAACATCGTGTAAAGTAGCAAGGACAGTGGTCTGCAGGAAGTGGAATTGCATTCTATAGTTCAGCGCTTATACGCGTCTCACAACGACCTCCTTCTCCCCGCCTTCTCCTTCCCATCTTCCTCCTTCCCATCTTTCTTCTCTCGATCTTACTCCTCCTCTTTGTTTATCCTCCCCAGCCTTCTCCTCCTCATCTGCCTCCTCTCCATCTTCCTCCTCCCCGTCTTCCTCCTCCTCATCTTGCTTCTCCCAGCCTTATTCTTCCCCATCTTTCTCCTCCCATTTTTCCTCTCCCATCTTCCTCTCCCCATCTTCCTCCTCCTCCGCTTCCTCCTCCTCCTCCCCATCTTCCTCCTCCACATCTTCTTTCTTCTCATCTTCCTCCTCCCCATCTTCCTCCTCTCATCTTCCTCCTCATCTTCCTCCTTCCCGCCCTCTTCTTCCCCATCTTTTTCCTCCCCGTTTTTCCTCTTCCCATCTTCTTCCTCCTCATCTTCCGCCTCTCCATCTTCCCCCTCATGAGGTCCTATCCTGTCCAAGACACGTTCAGACTGATGCGTATTCTCTGAAATATCCTCATCACGTGAATGGTAAAAAGAATGGAATACCATCCGGTAATAGAGTAGACTTCTAGACCATATACACGAAACCAATCACAGTTTAAGTATGAGCACATGACACGGAATATTAAGTTATGTCTGTTGAGCAACCCTGGAGAGCGTTGATAAGCCTCGTCAAATGAGTTGATTTGATAATCACAGGCTTTCACTGGATAATCAAAACCCTGTGGTATATTACCACGTCGAATTCTCACTTCCTCCTTTAATGAATGGTCGTAAGTGGAGATGAATTCGAGGAGTTGTCACATGCGACTGATTGTGACACGCATGACCTTGAATGAGACAAACACGGAACGGAAGAAGAGTTTCAGAGAGATAGCGACCATACGCAAAGAGACCAAGAGAGGAAGGATTAGACACGGACGAAGGCATGAACAGCGACTCCAAGAAGGGACACTGCTGATGCAGAGTTGATAGGATAGACAGGCAGGCAGGCAGGAGAGGCAGGACACGCAGGCGGGCAGAAGAGGCAGGACAGGCGGGCAGGACAGGCAGGCAGGACAGGCAGACCAGGCAGGCCAGACAGGCAGGCATGCAGATAGACAGGCAGGCCAGGTAGGCAGGCAGACATACAGACTGGTGGATGCAAGCGAAGTAATTCGACGAGGTAGGATAGATTCCGTTAGAGATGAATATAGACACTCAAGGAGAAGCCTACATATGAAAGAACACGCAGAAGCAGAAGCAAGAATATACAAAAGGAGGGAGATGGAAAGAGGCACAGGGACAGGAAGAGGTGCTAACAGACACCCGTTTCCATTTATCCTACTTGTGTTACTTTACAGATACGTCGCATTGTTCATGTCTTCATGTATGGACTACCTTGTCTGAATATCTGCCTTTTTCTATTTAGTCTTAGTATTAAGCATCGCTTGTATATTAATTAATTAGTTAATTGTAGAGGGGTCGTATCTATTCGAGTGAAGCAACTGCTTGCTGCTTACTCTGTTGAAGCAGTTCTTGAAGACAGCTGTAGAGTTGATGTCCATTGATCTGGTCTCTTTCAACGAACCCCTCGAGAGATAGACTGCAAAGCTGGAGACCGTTCAGTCCTTGGAAGCTCTCTCCACGCAGCTTTTCCAGGTTGATGTTCAGTGGAACGGCAACGGAATAGATCCAGTTGAAGATGTCATCACTCGTCCACATCTCAGGATGCTTGCGGCTCCAGCTCTTGAAATCGTTCGTATCTAGAAGAAAAAATCTTCGTATAGAAGCGAAATTGAGGTGAGGGATAAACTTACCTAAATGCACCTGAGCACGTCTGGTTTAAAGCTTTCATGTTATGATCCATTGAATTGAAGACTAAAGGTCAACAAGATACGATAACTTATGATGATCTATCTAATACAGTCGTTCAATTGCCTCTCAGGCATCAAAACGATATCCGACTGATAGAAAGAATCGACTCTCAGTTTAAAGCTATTCAAGGACTTGGTGCACTGTACGAACATGCCAACACGACTAGTCAACATGTGCATCCTAACGCTCTGTATATTCCATTTCTACACGGGCTACATAAATGGAATCGATTAGTTTTGAGTTTCGATTGCAATGTATGGAAGGAATTGAACTGCGTTAAGTTATTCAAACTCAAATTATTCTGGTCTTTAACCTAATTTACACCGCTCAACGTATACATATTTTGAGTATCTTACCTAAACACATCCATATAATCTTAAACTTCCTATAGCGCGAATGTAATAAGTGAAATTTTGTCGTTATTGTGCTTGTATTCGTAAGAGTAATTGCAAACTTCTATCGCGCCACTTCAAGATCGATGTGGCTTATATACATGTGGTCCTGTCTAGCGGGACCACGGTCCCATCTGGGTCTCATCTTGTTTCCACCGAAATGTTAAACATGCATATTGTCAATTGATGCATCTTGTTGTTCGGGAGCAATAAAACTGATGGTTATGGTTAGGGTTGAGATGGACGCATCAGAGACGCCCTCGAGAGTTTCTCTATGGCAGGTTATTAGGGAACCTGCTGTTAAATGACAATCGAAGACCAGTTCCTCTTTCATTAACACAGGATCTGATGATTGCACCGAGTAACACAATTACTGAATTATATATCGTCTACCTCTGTTTCGATTAATACCTGCATCGATGTCAATGGATTCGATGAGAGGGTAGCAGAGTAGGTCACTGGCGTCGTACGATACGTCCATCATCCTCTCGTGACAGTAGCTATGACGAATTGGTGACGACAGGATTTCCATTGACTCTGCTATAACAGAATCCGTTCTCTGTTAGACAACAAATGACAAGAAACGAAGATGAACCAACAAATCACACTCTTTGCATTGACTTTAGTTTCTGTTACTGAATTATTATTATTATTAATTATAAGTAGCAGTGGTAGGTCTATCATTACTATTATGAGTATTACTATTATTATTATTATTATTATTATTCATTTGGCGCAACGCCACTAACAAACGACCAACCATCGGTTGGTGGCGCTGAGTGAAGGACTTGCCGAAGGTCCCCACACAGTATACGACCTAACCGTCTCAAGCCTGGGAGGCTCGAACCAGTAATCATCCCATTCCAAGTCGAGCGCTCTAACCAACTGACCAACACGGAGATTATCCGCTAATGCTTACTGCAATACTGCTATGCAGTAGCTTTCTTGCACTAGAAAACAGCGTCGACTTTCTGGCCGTAGTCTCTACCCAACTGCAGGCCAAACAACCATATCCGTGAAGATATGCAATAGACATAGTTTCTGTTCTTGTTCCATAATTCTGGTTATAATTATCTACTCTAATTCACCAACCATAAAAACTGTAACCTTGATGTTATTCGATTGACATAGTTTCACTTCTTGTTCCATAATTATGGTTATAGCTGTCCAAAATGTATCGACCATAAAAACATATTCGTGATGATATTCGATAGACATGGTTCCTGTTCTTGTTCCGTAATGCTGGCATGTCATCTATTAAAATTTACCGATCACAAAGCTATATCTGTGTTGATATTCAATAGACATAGTCTTTTTTTCTCGTTTCATAATCCCGCCATCAAGCATCGATGATTTGGATGCTTTTCAGCTCACAGTGCCTGTATAATGTTGGGTATAGCTATCAGAAAGCTTAACATGCAAGTTACTCCGTTGTCCGTATGCTAAATGAAAGAAGGTTACAGGAATTGAGCCAGTTAGCTTCGTCACCACGAAATCTCCAGCTCACTTGAATGGAAATTAGTCGCTAACATGCCTAGAGCATCGCCGCCACTTCGCTAATGGGTACGGATAGTAAGGTGTTCCAAGTGATATGGAGGGGAGTACGCAAAACATTACAATGGAAAAGCATTGGATAAATCACATTCGGATAGCGTGAACCGCTTATCATTACCTCCAGACTTAGTTGTCAGCAGTCGAGATAACACTTTTGCCACGCGGTGTATAGTCTTACAACGTTTGGTATCATCATAGCATGACCGACACATACATTGTGTCGTCGGTTGGCTGTCGATTGTTTCTGTCGCTCTGTATACGGTGGTTGTTGCAGGGTCAGATTTAGGCTGAAACTGACTCACTGTTAGGTGCAAAATCGTGACAGCAGATCGGTTGACAGAATTTGAACTATCTCGAGAAAATAGTCATAATATCAGAATTTGAACCATCTCGAGGGTATGGTTATGAGATCCGTCGACCTCATGTTCTTAAAAGATTAGCAATGACCATCCGGTCACTTTAGGTCTAAAGCTCAAAGACACGGTTTGTAGATAAAAGGTAGCTCCAGCTGCATTATAACCTTATTCCAATCAGCGTTTAATGTAACAGTTTATTTATACTCCTTGGCCAGGTCTGTCAATTGCTTCGGTTCTAATGCATATACGGGCAAAGTGAATCCATACAGTATCGAAGTATCTCTAGATATCCATGTATCTCTAGATATTCATGTATCTCTAGATATCCATGTATCTCTAGATATCTTCTTATGCTTCCTGGGCCACAACAGCAAACGGATTCCCCTCTCTTTGTACTTGACATCCCATCGACATAAGCGACGCGCGAGTAGGCAGGCCTCCTACACATTACTAAATTAGTTCAGTTATGAAACTAGACTATAATTAGGTAGCTAATTTGGAGTAATGATGACATGCAATATTCGTGTCACTGATAATAATTTACTATTATCTGTAAAAACTGTTCGCATGGTAGTGATATACGATACGATGTGGTCGGATCGGTTTCATATCGGTTTCATAGCTGTATCTTATAACGGATGGGTTCCAACTGAACAACTTAATTGTAAATATTGATTACATGGAAACTGTTTGCATAAATTAAACTATTTTATACTATGAACATATATTATATAAAATATTATATTAAATATTATATTAAATATTATATTAAATATTATATTAAATATTATACATACACAGGTTAAGCACTCGTGTGTAGTTTAAGATCTGTTTTATTGTCCACATGAAGTAATAATAACAATAATTATTACAAGCATTCATCTTCAAACATTCATACGTGCATACATACGTACGTATGCTCACGTGCGCATGTGCAGTCACACACACACGCATGTACATGTACAATGCATGTATTGATAAGTACACGTAGGTACGTACGTGTACTTATCAATACTTAGGGCTGTATTCATTTGAATAGGCCTATCCTGAGTGCAGTATCGTACCGGGTGCAGTGATTTGTGCAAATCGTGAGACGTATAATATATATAAACGTACTGTTACGTATGTAGTAACGTATGGATATAACATTTTATAAAACACGCACTATATATAACGTATTCACATAATTAAGTATATAGGCCTAATTATACTGGTAAGTTATCTCGAGCAGAGATTCTCCTGTCGCTAGCTCTGCAGAAGTCAACCAGATTTGTAGAAATGCAATCTAGACAACATATTCTGTTGCTGCCCGTCACCTTCATGCATACAACAACCTATTTCGTTCTCGTAATATTATTGTACGCGAGATGGCGTAAGGTAGTAATAGTTATAGTTTAACAACACTGTTTGATAAATAAATCATTAGAGTCGCCCTTCTTCTGTTACCAGGCTTGGGACTGGCACTTGTCAGAGTGTGATCAGTGGCGTGTTAGACGTCTCCTTGTTTAAACCGCCGAATAGTGCCAAGCGTCTTTGGGACAATAATACAGCTAGGCCTATTCGTGTGTAGAAACATGCGTCTAATTTTAAATCGAAACACAACAAGTAAACTGAAAGAGGTAAGCTTATTCGCAACAGCAAACAAGTCAGGGAGGTCTTTGTGTCTAGTTTCCGGACAAAGGATAGTAAGCGAAACAGGTAGAAGTTATCGAGGCCTACGAAAAATAGATGAAGAGGTCTGTGTACAAAGTACGAACGAGGTAACACAGTCCGCTTTGATATCCTGTCTATGAGTGTTTGTTATGCTCCCTAGACATGTGAATGCACGTTCTGAGCAAAGGATCGCATTGTTCGGTTATCAACGAACGAAGGTTTCGCTCAAGCACGACCGATTGAGTAGAGTTACGTGCTTTTACAGGAGAAGCGAAGCCTAATAAAAACCTCCGAGGTTATTATTAAACCTCAGGGCCGAAAAGGTTTGTCCATCGCACACAAAGAGACAGAGAGAGACAGAGAGAGACAGAGAGAGACAGAGAGAGACAGAGATATAAAGACAGACACACAAACAGACACAAAGAGAGGCAAAGACAGACAGAGATAGAGACATAGAGAGACAGAAAGAGATATACAGTGACTGAGAGAGATATATATATATATATATACAAAGAGAGAGAGACATAAAGAGGCAGAGAAAGAGAGAGACAATGGCAGAGATAGTTCAATCAGCCTAAGGCGATATGCGAGCCAATAACACCTGACAGTACTACGAACTCATTATATCGAAGTCCATGCATGTATGTTGTCTGAGCTTTCGCCAGGGCAGTAGAATGAGTAGATGCTTTTGGCCAGACCTGTCGACCTCATACCTCTAAAACCGGTTTACCTGTTAGGCACACAGACCGCGTAATTTCCGCGTATTAAATAACGTGGCCTATTGTGCCACTGCCCGTAGACACGACCTAAACTTTAGACGCGACGTATATAATCAGCCGCTCAAGATACCTTTGCATGTGAACTGGGAGAAATTACGCTAATTTTAATGCGAATGGCAATACACTGCGGGCCAAAACCTGATATCGCTTTGCATCTTGGCATCACTCACTTAGGCAAATATTAGGCATATTTACCTAACGGATTGAAATTGTAAGCGTTCGCTAGTCTAAGGAGAATGAATACAATGCTTTGAAGAAGTGTTTACGCTTATTCAAGAGGCGCATGACCGGTTCGTAATAAACTATACTATGGTGTCCGTGGTGGTCTTGTCTATAACGGTTGATAACAGTTGTTTTGATGATGATGATGACGATGACGATGTTGATTATCAAATAGTGTGGACTAGTTTTGCATACTATTCTCTGTTGTAAAAGGCAAACGGGTCTATATCCAGGAAGTGCCACTTCAACGCAATGTTTGCGCAGACTGGCTATAATTATAGGATTAGTAACAAGTGAGTTCATGGTTTATATGGTGACAAAGAGTCTAGTGGAATTTACCAGATACTAGATATATCATTCTTTATAGTAGCTAAGTGTGGCTGCAAAATATGAGAGACAGTTATGTGGCAAGTGGGCGGAGTCGCTTGACGCCAACCTTTGTTGACTTGGTCTTCATTGGACCACCGTGCAATGAAAACACACAGTAGATTTGGATGGTTCTTGTGACAGATAAAACGACGAAGAGACATACTTGCAGCACGCACACACACACACGCATACATACATGCCTACGTACAAACATATGCCCATATAATTATATAACCTACACATTTGCATATCCAGAGCAATTTCCTTCGGCATCGGCTGTACTACGTCGCTGTACACAAATTTCGTCTTAATCCATACATAGGCCTACAAAACACGCATACACACATGCAGAAATTCAAAACATACATTCAAGACATACATACATTTATGCATATCAACAAGTATTCACGCATAGAGCCTACATGCCCCGTGCGCTGCCACGTATCATCTATAACTGAAATGGACCACCAGTTAGACGAAGACAGCTATATGGTGCAGCCTGTGGTCCCCTGCATCCGTTTGACCTCCTCGAGGGCCTAGTCTGTCGTCACCCGTGTTTGCCCCTCCTGAAGAAATCGTCAGCTGTGTAATGACCGAATCTTCATAGAACGAGACTGCACGTGTCATTCTAGTTACTCGGGTTGTGCGATGCCTATCGCTCGAATGACTCAACGTTCCAGGATCCACGCAGAAGGCCAACGAGGAGGTCAACCTTTCTCCCACTGAAGCGGAACTGTGTGGGGTGTTTCCCGAGTCATGCGAAGTAGAGATGCAGCCAGGCATCGCGTGTGAATGTTCGACCTGTACAAAAGCATGCAAGCGATGCCGCTGAGTGGTTCCAGTCGATTGCATTCTCACCTGAAGAACCCGTCAAGTGTTTTTGCCGCATGCGTGTGTCTGATCTAAGACCGGGTGACTCAGTGGTCGCAACACTTCGCTACACTTAATGACGGCAAGCAGGTGGATAATGAAACAGATTAAACGACACTATTGACTTATATTGGTGCATCGCGATCAACAGAACATCCTGACATAAAGTTACTCGAAACTACTCTGTAACGTATCGAGATAAATGCATTCATGTGATTCCTCGTACGTGGAAAACAGTTGAAGCAACGATAATAATTATGATCTCTAAGTATTGACGGTCAGTATTTGCGGCATTACGCTTATGAGGTGTACTGATAATTAGATATATAATTTATGCATGTAATAAGTTAGTTAATTGGTCATGAAATGTGAGCTTAGACGGCACTCTTAACTGCGAGTTAGTGGGCGCAGAAGAGCAGCCTGCTCACTGTTGGATTAATGGCTGAAGTCCCGTTAGAGTAACCTCTATAAGCTGATATTTTATTCTATTTCTCAGTTAGCAATAGTCTCACAATTTTCAAACAACTCGGCAGCGATTAATATCTTGACCGTCACAAAGAGACTGATGTACGTTGAGTGTTATACAGATCTTATTACGGCTAATGTTATGCCTCTTGCTATACCTCTTGCTATACCTCTTGCTATACCTCTCGCTATACCTCTTGCTATACCTCTTGCTATACCTCTTGCTATACCTCTTGCTATACCTCTTGCTATACCTCTTGCTATACCTCTTGCTATACCTCTTGCTATACCTCTTGCTATACCTCTGCACACCATCAAGCCTTTACATATGACAAGAAGATAGATACATTTAAACTCGATTCATATACTTTTCGTTATTGTTCCAGACACGTAGACACGGTATTGACGGACCAACACTGTGAACGTTTTGACAATAGACGTTTCCAATGCAGCGCAAACTCTTCCAACTGTGCCTTAGTTTCTGCTACCACGTGGTAGTGGGCAACTGCCTCAGTTGACTATCCGTCGATTACATCACAGCTTCATTCAGATGCAGAGTTGCAATTTATTCCGCACCGACAGCAACATAAATACTTCATTTATTCTTATGGCATCAACTATCTATCACACTTAAGCCACCTTGGTTTGTCTGGCGAGTGGATATTAATATCTGCCATATGGAACATAAATGAACGGCGTTTGTGTCGATAATTAGAATAGGCCTACATGATAATTGTCCGTAAACAAATTTCCAGACAGAACAGAGGTATTCAAAGTCTAACACTGGTCAAGTTGGCTAAACTGATCGCAGCATAGGTAGCTGTGTTTCTTGCGCCTCTGTGAAAGAAAGAGATCATGCGGATCGCGGTTCACTTCTCGATGGTGACTTATCTCAATGATCGAACTCTCGGGCTAGCACGGTACATGCGCGGCGGGCCTTAAATTGGGTGTCGCTTATGAAAAAGTGTGCATCGCTGGTGAATGATCTTACTCGATCTTTGCAGGATAGAGGTCATAGCATACAGTCGCTATAAAAATCGCGTAGGCGTACATTTACATTTTTACATGCGACTGCTTTATGATGTTTGGCTCGAAAAATTGCCCGCTATTAATTTCTGGCGAGATTACAACTGAAGCGAAAGTGAAGAGCTTTTAAGAGATAGGCCTACGACTCTTTTACTGGCATTAAATTAAAGCTAGCATGGCAAAGCATGACCACAGCTACGCTTAACATTGCTTAAATATTATAGCTATAGTGTGGGTGTATAGTACATCCAAATATTGTGTATTTATTTATGCATATGTATTCATGCGTGCATGTATGTATTATGCGCCTTTCTGGCTATTCATGCAGAGATTCTTTGCATAAGCTTAATCTATTCATAGTTTTCATCTAATCATAGACGCTCAGGACAGCACGACTTTTAACAACCGAAGACGCACCAATTTTCATGCGCATCAAAGACCAATGAGAGGGAGGAACAGAGAGAACAGGGAGGAACAGAGAGAAACAGAGAGGAACAAAGAAGAACAGAGAGGAACAGAGAGGAACAAAGAAGAACAGAGAGGAACAGAGAGGAACAGAGAGGAACAGAGAGGAACAGAGAGGAACAGAGAGGAACAGAGAGGAACAGAGAGGAACAGAGAGGAACAGAGAGGAACAGAGAGGAACAGAGAGGAACAGAGAGGAACAGAGAGGAACAGAGAGGAACAGAAAGGAACAGAAAGGAACAGGGAGGATGTGTGATGTCATGTATGAACTGTTTTATAATATATGTCAACCGTATGAAGGCACACACTGCAATCAGTGAGTACACAATAACGAGGAAGTATTTCGACAGTTCGACTGCTGCCCTGGATTAGTGTTGTAGTCTGATATCTATTTAATTGCACTATTTAATGACGAAATCACTCTGCATGAAAATCTCTTTAATTCTTCCTTCTTCCAACATATCTTTCTCAATATTGCCCAAGAAATTCTTCAACCAGCGCTCAATTATTTTAATTATTTATCTATTGCCTCTGAGAAATTTATGCCTTTGCAGAGTCCACAGAATCGATGCTTTATCCATGATTATGACTATTATTATTATTATTATTATTATTATTATTATTATTATTATTATTATTATTATTATTATTATATTATTATTATTATTAGAATTATTATTGTTATTTTTTGCCATGAGGTGCGTAATTCCCCAGGGACTTGAACATTATTTATCTAGCGCATTAGCTAGCAGGAAGCTACCCCTCTTCATACTCGGTCGTGCGATTAATAAAGGAACTGGAAAAGCGACGGCATTAAAGCGTTGGATTTTATAACTGAGAGTCTCTGGAATAATAAGATCGTTTCCTTCGTTGCATATGTCGCCTTACTATTATTATTATTATTATTATTATTATTATTATTATTATTATTATTATTGTTATTATTATTATTATTATTATTGTTATTATTATCATTATCGTCATCATTGAATTCAATCATTCGCAACAGTTAGGTATAAAGCCTTCAGAGAAGACAACTCACATCTACTTGCACCCGAGAGAGAATACTAGTCAAGCGTGGAATTGATGCGATCATCTATACAGCGTCGCTACCTAGATGGAAACGCAGATTAGATGAAAGGCTATTCAAAGCAGATGCCATTGTTATCGAGACAATAATTCGTATGGCAAAAGTAAACTGCTTCTACGATGGCATAATATAATAACTAAAAGGTAGAACATTATCAACATTCGTACATTGGGAACTGTTCTTTTTCATAGCTGCAGCAAAAAAACACGATTGCAGAACACAATTTATAACTTAAGCTTTTAAAACAGAGAGCATTCCAACCTGACGGTGTATTTGCGGAGTTATCGAATTGTCTGCGTAATGAATCGAGGCATGCGCTCCGCGTGTGTCTGTCTGTCTGTCTGTCTCTCTTTCTGTAGCCTATGAGACGACTTTCAGAGATGAGTTCCAACTCATCAGCGAACGATCCTTGACAAGAAATCGTCAAATGCTTCGCAGCTTTTGCCTGTATACCGTTTATATATACACTAGCAGTTTATTCACTATATAGCTATGTAATATGCCTGTATGTGTGTGCGCAGATGTGCATGGGTGTAGGTGTGCGTGCGTGTCATCACTGCTCGTAGATATCCGGGCTAGGCCTGCATGACACCATCCCTTCAAAATCCCAGATCTAAACCGTGAATTAGGTCAGCCAAGGGAGCCGCAGTCGACTTGGTGTCATTGCTGTTAAAACGTTTTCCTGTGTATAGGCCTACAGATATTTACCACATTAATCATAAGTCGAGGGGAATTTCCAAACGAAAGGCTTCTCGCTTCTGATTGGACGTCAGGCCTCGACTAAAAACCACTTTAGTCCTAAAGGCCTTGTAAGCTAAATATAGCATGGCCTTTCGCCATTATGCAGCCTAAACGAGCCTCGCTCTAAGTCTCTGCGTCCTTGGTATATCCGGTGACAACGCCGATAGCGCCGGAATAACCATGCAGGACTATACAAGACCATGCATGGCTAAGCAAGACTATGCAAGACTATGCAGGACTATGCATGACAATGCAGGACCCCGTAAAACTATGCAAGACTATGTAATGCAATGCAAGACAATGCGACAATGTAGGACTATGAAAGAAGGCATGCGTCAGCATAAAAGAGGACTATGTACAGGTCAGGTCACTATTTTGAGACTTCTTCTCACGCTATGGTTAAAGTTGAACAAACGATTGTAGGAAATCAAGATGGAAAGAGAAAGAAACCATGCGTGACAGGGCAAGCATGATGTGTTGGTGACAAACTGTGGACAGAACTTGCCCACAATTCCAACCACGTCTTCCTGTTTGATGGTTAAACCAACAATGATCAGATATCACGAAACGAAGCAAACGGTTCATTGATTAGAGGCTACGAATGGCGGTCGTGTTATCTGTGTCAATTAACAAATCTGTAACACTAATACACACAGTAATTATGTACCAATTATGATATGTATAACGATCTGTAAATAGAAGTAATAATACGTTTCCCTTTTTCCTTACACACAAACATGCATACATACGACATACATGCATATATACACATACACATACGTCTGTTTGTATGAATACAAAAATAAATACACACACATATAAATACACATCCATACACATGATTACATACATACATACATACTTACTTACATACATACATGCATACGTGCATACATACATGCATACATACACATATATATACATACATACATACATACAGATAGAAGCACGCACGCACACACATACATACACACATACATACATACATGCAAGCATACAAACATACATACATTTTCACACACGCATACATGTACACGTATACACACACAATACACATATGTACACATACAAACATACATACATATATGCATTCATATTTGCATGTATGTAAACATACACATACAAATATATAAATATATACATACATACAAATATATATGCACACATGCAAATGTACATACATATATGCATACATTTCTTATATTAATTCCATGTGCACTTATATTTACTTAGATATGTGGGCTGTTTATTTATTTTACTACACCCACGCATTTGATGTCTAATAGTGTATACACGTATAAATCAACGAAAGGAAATCTAGATCTCTTTGAAATTTCCTTAAGTGATTATAAATCACATTGATTATAGTAAACCGAGCGATTGATCACACATCTTAACAACAGATTTTGTCCTAGACCCATCTGTTACCACATCCTATTGTCCACATCACTATTCAGTGGCTATTTGGGTCCTTAGATGTCTTTGATCTTAGATTCATCTTTGGCCTGAGATCTATAACTTTCGTCTACAGCAGAAATCATCTTCGTGTGACTTAAACTCGTCGTATTCGGTGCATATGACATTTATTGCCAAACGAAAACACTGAATAGTTTAAACTTGGCAATTATTACAATGGCTTTGAATGTCACTAGCGCAATTCTTACGCGCATGTTTGCAACATAGCCTTGCCTCTAATCAATTTTCATTGATTCTAATCACGTGCGACACTTCGCTATCATCGCTGCTAATGGGCGACTTGGGTTCTCTCGCACGGATCGTTAAATCTCAGTTGTGAATCTCTGAAAAATGACGATCTGCATATATACGTGTATGCATGAAACCCGTCCAACGATCTCTCTCTCTCTCTCTTTCTCTCTCACTGCCTCCTCTTTCTCACACTCTCTTAGTCAAGTATATAGAGTTGACTCTCTTGTCATGTGAATCTATGGCTTACTAATTGACTTGCTGGTCCTAAGTCTAGGTCTATATCTTAGACGTTCACGCAAAGAAATCAAACATAGTTGTTGGCTGTTCTTACTATTATGGCAACTTACTCGAGTGTCGAATAGGCAGATGTGTAATCCGTTTTTTTCCACACCAAGAGCCCTAGTAGAGACTGCGGCCTGTGACTGTGAAGGTGGAGATTGTGTGGTCGATGCCAGCGTTTGTATGAATAGCCTTGAATTGTGACAATTGTGAACCAGAAGACAAAGGTTAGCATGCCAACGCAAGGTCATCTATGATTCAGTGAGCCCAAGATTACTCCACTGTTAGTGGAGTAATCTTGTTACTCCAAAATGGTTCTTTTTAAGACAATTGAAAATATATGCACTGTCCAACAATGTAAAATAAGAGTATTTTTGACACATGTACAAAATATTTAGATGGTTACTGTCTAAAGTAATATTCTAATTACTAGTCTAGGCCTATAATAATCTAGGCCTATAATGTTTTAAAGTACTTTCCTTCATGGCAGAAACAGTGGCAGAACTGCGACGAAATGAATGCGACGAAAGGAACGCGACGAAACGAGCGATCACCGATCTGAATTGTAGGCAAATGTATGGATGAATGTATGCTGTGTATGCATGAATGAGAACAATTTATAAAACACTTTCTCGTAACTTATGAAAGGCGCTGAGTTCCACACTACTTCGCGCTATATCCTCTAACGTGCACTAGCTTACACAGCATCTGCCTATATATACGCATGAAAAATCAATACATTGCCTAGCAACATAACATCGAGCTAATTGCCAAAACCTCACCTAGCTATATATATATATATATATATATATATATTATATATGCAAATCATATGGCATAGCATATAGTATCAACAATGTCAAATAATACGTTCACATTCGAGTTCATTGACAGACACTCACCGGTTGATGGCAGAACTTGCCGCATGCGATATCTATCAACCTGTGTTCAATCTGTGTAACTTGTGGTTGACTGACTTGAAGAGTCGTAGCGCCTCAGTCGACTAAATTATTCATTCAGTCCGAAAATTTATATAGCGCCCCTAAATTAAACCTACCCAGAGGCGCCCTCAGCCAGACTGCGGCCAAATAAAAAACTTGAGGATACGGTTGAAGGGTAGCAGATTGTTCCTACAGAGTGTGCACAGCGCTAGCGGGAGCCCATTCCAAGTGGAGGGACCCGGTCCCACAGCTGAGAAGGCTCGGTGCTGTTTGATCGAAGATCGAGCTCGCTGTACCAATAGATCTCCCTATCCGAGGAACGGTGGACCCTACGATAGGATGTGTCAGGAACCAAGCAACAGAGACTGCTTAAATAGAACGGAACGCTCCCAACGATGCACCGCCAGATAAGCGCTGTTATCCTATGGCTAATGCGCTGCGAAACAGGAATCCAGTGCAGGACATCAAGCATGTAGCTGTAACTGAGCCATATATTGAAATATGACCAAATAACCTGGCAGCAGAGCGAAGGACCCGGTCAAGGCGCCCTATTAGGTCAGCCGAAAGACCGGCAAGAACGGAACAACAGTGCTCAACCCTACTGGTGACAAAAGCGTGAACGAGGACAATGGCAGCATCATGGGAGAGGAAACGCAGAACAACACGCAACTGACGAAGCTGACAGTAACAGCCTCACGTAACAGAGTTAGTGCAGATGTGCAATTGTCACACCAATATCACAAATAGTAAGTAAAAAAGTAACCTGGGGAAGACTTCGGCTAACCGGGATAGATCCAGACTAGCTAATTGCCTACGATCCAGCTACCCTGCTTGAGAGCAGGCTTAATTTTTGACTCCGATTGATTGGCCTTTGAAGCAACTTGCCATAAGGTTGACACTGATGACGAAGGTCTATCTTTCCCAAAGGTTTTAGTGCCGAAAGCGCCTCTAAATAAATAGCAATTCTGGTAGAGAAGCCATATAAATCTATGTACACGATACGATGGTGGATTATTGCGGAATCAATGCCATTCTGAAAACCTGATAACAGTTGCAAAATAATAGATGAGGTATCATTCTCAGCCCAATGTCAATTGGACGTTGTCAGGAACAGACGAAGAAGAGTAAGAGGGGCTTTCGCTCCTTATAACCTAAGACGTCAACTTCTTGGCCACGGGGATAACCCACCAAGCCCACCACGAGGGCAGGTGGCTAACTCTCTCCCTCGTCGTTTAACCTTCCCACATGCAATGTACGACCATTCATACATACATACATTATATTATAGCTGAGTCGTCTATGTAGCGCAGGTGGAACAGAAATCTTGAAACAAATGTCTGTCCTGATGGGGGAGATATCACACGTATCTACGCTCTAATATATATTCATACAAGCGACACTCTTTCGAACTTCAACGTTTGCCGGTGAAATCCAGATCAACCACCTGAATTTAGCGAATTCCTAAGTCCAGGTCATTTGTTAACACGTGCGCTTCGAATGGCGTTCTTATGTAGATCAGCAACATTCCAATAAAGTAGGGCATGGTAGACCGATCAATATCAACATGTTATATATATATATATATAATATATCTCATATATATGTATGTATGCATGTACTTACATACATACACATACATGCATAGATACATACATACATACAAACATACATACATACATAAATAAATACATACAAACATACATACATATATACATACATTCATGCATACATACATACATACATACATACATGCATACATACATACATACATGCATACGTACGTACGTACATACATACATCAATACATACATGCATACATACATACATACATATATACATACATACATACATGCATACATACATGTATACATACATGCATTCATACAAGCAGTAGTAAAGATATATCCTCAGTTCTTTTGGATAGTAGTAACGCTCCCAATATCCTTCTGGTTTGCACTAACAGAAATTCGATGTTTAACAGACAGAGAGATCATTGTGTTATGATAAGAATAATTTTTTATAATTATTGACACTAAACATTTGCACAATAATTGTGGTGGTCTTTAACATTTTGGGTTTAATGAACATCGATGCATTCACAAATTTATTGACGAAGTTGCATAAATTATAATGACATAAAGTTTCCGAAGTTGTAAGTTTCATCTGAGGCAGAGGATACCACAGCGATACGATGCATGTTGATGATTGATGCAGACACAACGAGTTCTGACACTTAGCTGCTGGCTGTGGCAGCCACCGGCTCCCTAGACTTACAACCGGATTTACTCAGAAGTTTAAACTGATTCCGGTTTCCATGAATGTCAGAGGCAGCCAGTTTTTCCTGCGTAAGCCGATAGCCTGACGCGAGTCTGTCAGCTGATGCGTGATGAGAAGGGCGAGGAACCACTTAGTATGCGGCGCCATGCAACCGATGGGCATTCGTGTATTGTTACCCATAGTTTCCAACTGCTTTGGGATTTCCAGTCGCTTACCCACTAAATGTAGAACAATTGAGGCGTGTCTAATGGCATCAGAGACCAAACATACAATTAATACGATTCGACTAGAGCTATGCAACTAGGAAGAGTGGGAATGACTGATGAGTGTTTAACGCATGCAACGGCATTTTCGGCGACCATTAAAGACAGTCTAAAATAGGCGGGGATTTTTTTAATTCCCGCAAATGATATGTATTATCGGCATTGAAAGAAATAATTTACAGAACACACTGTCAATCCGGGATGGAATCCTATTTTTGGGCTCTGCGTTCGAGCAGGAGCCGGTCACATTTTTTATACAATTCAAGATATATAATTTGAGATGAAATTGGTCTTCTCAGTGACCTCCAACAATAGTTAGACAATCAAGAGTGCTGTTTAAAATGTTTCTATAGGGCCTACAATATATGCTACACGTCATGAATATTTAATGCCCAATAGGCTATACGCGCGATTGTCGAAGGTAACGAAGCAATTGACTTACTTTAATGAGAGCCAACATCCGTAGAATATGCCATCATAAACAGTGAATCCGTGAGATCGTCTCAACTGAACAGGTCCAAATGTGCGACCAAAGAAAGGGCCTGACAATCATCCATTTCTTTCATGAATTGCTTCGAAGGTTCGAGGGAATAAGGGAATTTGGTGGAGACATTTATATCGCCTGACAGTAATATAAACAAACAACTATTACACGAGGATTAGGAAAGTATAGACGTATACAGACTTCAATACACTGATTAGTAGACATACAGAACATGTTGCTTGTTGTGGCAGGGTTGCTGATTGATTAGAGCGGTCGACCCATAACATTCAGTGTGTGCTGAGTGAGCGGGTTCGACCCTCGTCCGAGGCGTTAGTCATTGTGTAGGATCTTTGAGCAAATCCTTCGCGCACAATTGCTTCTGAGCAAAAGATGTTGGAAGACGGCGAATGAAATTTCAAGAATTTTAATCTCATTGTCGATGGAGAAAGCAGTCAAAGAAAAAGATTGAACACATAGACAGACAGACACAAACAGACACAAACAGACAGATAGACATGACCAAACAGATATACTTAACCAGACAGAGAGAGACAAAGACATCAACAGACACAGAGACAAATACATAAAGACAAAAACAGACAGGGAGACATAGCCGGACAGAGATACATAGGCAAGTACAGAGACATAGACAGACAGCGAGACATAGACAGACAGAAAGTCTGATGCATTAACTGATCTTCACAATTTTATTAAATGGTTTGTTTGTCTACAGATACCGTTATAGACCCGCATAAAAGCACTCGAAACGCCTTAGTAGATTCACGTGGTCACCCTCTGCCTGGCTACCGTTGTCGAACCTAATGTCTTCTTTCTATCCTATTACCGACCGTCTCGCCATATCTTTCACAGTGCCCTCATTTTCTTCTATACCCTTGTGCCCTCATTTTCTTCTGCATTATTTCCTCTACCCGTATTTTTTATTTTTTATGTTCATATGAAGATAAATGATTGAGATCTTAATTAAAATTCAATTTTTCTCTGAGCCATTTCCTGTTGCACTTTTTTGACGTAATAATGAATTTTTTTGCCCTCACTGCATGTCGATGGCACCACTCATATGAAGGGTCACCAAGGGCAGCAGATGACGTTTAATTTTTTTTTAAATTTTTTTTAACCTTCAGATATCACAGTTTTGAGGCCGCGAGTCCTCATCATTAGGCGTTTGCTCGTTGGCCGCCGTTGTTGTAAGGTTTAGAGGTGCCCACCCCAAAGAAAACCCACCTCACTCGACTCCGCCGAAGCAGAGGAGCGAGGTGCGCTGCCGGCGGCCTAGCCGAGCTACCCTGGGCAGGTTTGCCTCAGGTTTGGCGAGTAATCGAGACCAGGGACTCTCTCGCGCAATGTCACCTTTTGGGCCGACCGCGTTGGACGGACCTCGGTACTTGGTTCGATATGGGTATAGCCTTTTCATAAGCGCGGTACCAGGGCTAAGATATCGTTCTGCCCGTTTTCCTTAGGTTTCTTCCTGTCGTCCGGCTGAAGTGTCGAAACATGTTCGATGTGTATGTTAACACCCGGCACGACAGTAGAGTCTCATCGCCTGCACTCACCCCCAGTGTGCGGAGGAGTACAGACGACGCGCGATGGAGTGCTACCCGCCAGTTCAGGACAACCGCCCCGAAGACACACGGAAGCCCAGGATGGACTTTAGCCACCCAATCGATGACGTCCTGGGTCTGATAGTAACTGACCTTATCAGCAAACGGACCGCTCATATCATTACAGTCCGCAGTGATGGTGACATCAACGACATAGGCGACACCGTCCACCCGAGCCACCAGGTCTGGCTTACGCCTCCCAGCCCCAGTGGGTATAACCTGTTCGAGGATCATTGAGTGACCCCTTAACTCGACCCTACTGGCAATAAGGCCAAGCACCGAGTTATGCCTTTCACACCGGAGACGGTGAGTCCTCGTGCAGCTTTGGGATATGTGAGCCAGGGTGCTTTGAGAGCTGCACCCGGCGTCACACATTATGGCACCCGTACGCCTCCCGCGTGAGGATCTCTCTGCGGAAGGCAACAGGTTGCCCCTCACCTTCACAGCCTGGATGTAGTCACCCCCCGAGAGGAGGGCAGACCCATCTTTCACCCAGGTGTTCACGTGAGGGGTTTGTCCCTGCTGCTTGAGGCCTCGACCATCAACCGACGCGTGGAGCTGAGTTGCCAGAAGAGCATTGGACTCCTTGCTGCAGCTTAGCTCCTGACCAGCCACCGTCGCCGTTTTGCTGCACGTCTTTCTCATCCCCAGGAAGAGGTGACTTGTAGCCACGCTCTGCATTACCGGATCTCTAGACGTCTTGATTTTCGCCATTCGTCTGGCTTTCATTGGCGGTATTAGGTAACGCAGGCGCGGCACTTCCAGTCCACCGTCCGCAGCCTGGGCATGAAAGAAACCGGTGGGGGTGTCATGAGGCAGCCGCAACCATTTTCGTACTGACACCCTCACCAACCGGTCCAACGACTCCAAGGACTTTGCGAACATCTTCCCAAGGACAAGTCCGTGGTACAGTTTCGGCAACATGAAGCAGCGCAGTAGAAACATGCACTGCTGTGGCTTCAACGGAGCACGTGTTAACCGTTATAATCCCACCCGGAGGAAGTCCGAGTGGGCCTTCCTTATTCCGAGAGGTCCAGCCTGAAGGCCCAGATACTTGTAGGTCTGCACTACGTTGAGCGAGCTTACCGACACGCCATCGATGGTAAGGACCGGCGAAGGATTGATTACCCAGCGTCTTGCACCCCCATCGATATCGATCCAAAGGGAGGCGCATTTCGCTGGGTTCAGTCGGAGCCCGCCCATGTTCAGTGCATGTTGAACCCTACTGACCTGTTCCCGCAGACCTTCTGCAGTTGAAGCGATCAGGACAAGGTCATCGGCGAAAGCTAAGCACCGGACCATCTCCTCCTTATTCAGGAAGTACCCGATGGCCGGGTTAGTCGCCGAGAGGACCTCATCCATAACACAGTTGAACAGGATGGCTGACAGGGGGTCGCCTTGTCATACACCACGGCCACATCTGATCAGACCGCTCCTCCGACCGCCTACTTTGAGGACGGTCGTCGTGTTGGCGTACAACTTTACGATGTATTGCACCAGCGGCGATGGCACGCCCAGCCTCCTGAGTGACCTAGCCATCGTCATGTAGGACACACAATCGAAGGCTTTGGTCACATCAAGGAAGGCCAGGCACATCGGTTTTCTCTGCCGCTGTGCCCCCCTGGTGATGTTATCCAACAGGAAGATGTTCTCAGCACATCCGTCAACCGGTACGAACGCTTTCTGCCTCGGGTCGAGTGGAACCTTCGCAGTTAGCCTAGCGGCCAGGACCTTGTGAAAGATCCTGGTCACACGTGAGGCCATGGTGATTGGCCTGCAGTTCGCCGGATCCTTAAGGTCTTCTCCTTTCGGGATCAGTATGGTCTCCCCTTCTGAAAACTTGGTGGGCACGTGGCCCACCAGCAGCCAAAGGTTGTAGAACGCTGCTAACAGAGCGGGGGAGACCAACTTGACCTCGGCCAGAGTCAACCCGTCAGGTCCCGGCGCACTTTCCTCCGAGTTGGCAATCGCTTTCACCACTTCTCCTTGGGTTACAGGATCCACGATGGACCAGTCCTCTTTGATTTTAGGTACTGGCCTCTCATCAACCTCTGAAGGCGCGGAAAATAGATCTCTCCAAAATCCTTCTTGCTCCTCCAGGGTCAATGACGCTTCCTCCCGCTCCCATGTCCCCTCCAGGACCATCTCCGCGCACATCTTACGGTCCCTCCGGAACGCTTTCTGGACCCTAGCGTACGCCATTTGTCTGGCGAGACGCTTTGGGCCCATCCGGCGCCGCTTCGACCCTGGTCCACCTGAGGACGGCTTACCAGGGCCGGGTGGTTTACCTCTGGGACCTTTGGGACCTTTTCGATTAGCGCGGTTACAGGTCCCATTTGGATTCGCTTTGAGGAGGGTGGTTAGTCGCACAGCACAACCGTCAAGTAGCGACTTCGCTACAGCAATCCTGTCCTCCGACTCCGACTCCTGGACCTGACCAACAGTTTCAAGGAGCATCTTCCCTAGTGGATCAACCCCCCGCCTCTCTCTATTGTCTTGGAGGCCCTCGCTGATGGCGGTGAGGACCTCCCGGCGCCATGACGAGCGGGAAGGTATCTCCACGGACCCGCTAGCCTCCTCCGGTTCCGAACACGAACCGGGGAGTTCTCCGGACTCGGCCAGGCTTTTCAGCGCTTTGCCACAAGTTCCTGAACGCGGTCCTTGTAGTCCCGCCCCCGCCGGAGTCCTTTGATTGCTTCGCGAGTCCTTTTCGGGAAGACAACCGCCAATTCACTGTTGATCAACACCGGTTTCACCCCGGAGACCAGGAGGTCGACCTCTAGTCGGATCATACGCTCCCGCTCCTCCAGGGGCCACCGGTATTTGGTCCTTGCTGCAACCTGATGTTCCGCGTGGTACTGCAAGGGGTGCGCCCTTCTCTGGTGGAGAGTCACACCCGCCGCACTCTTGAAACCTTTTCGGCATTGGGGGCAGATCACTTGCCCCGGTACCACACTCGCCGCCCCCTCGGCGTAAATGACAGGCGCTGTTGTGGCAGCGCCTCTTTGCGTTAATAGACTTTCCATAATGTTTATCATTTGTTGAGGTTTCCCCCCGCCACGACAAGGCACCGCACATAGGACTTCCCCGACCGCTTCCGCCCCGAAGGACTTCCACATTGGGAGAGAAACCAGTTAGTTGCATGTATGTCCTTCACTCTACCCTTCGTCATACGGTACTCAGCCGTGCATGTCGCCCGAATGATGGGGTGATTTCAACGGTGGAGGTTACCAGGGAAATAACAGTCGTACATACGCAATGGGTACTGCATCAAGTTACAGCAGTTAATGAATCTTACACTTTAAGTAATATTGTATTATTTTGATATGAAAGGGACTTCGCGAATGCAAGACTCCATCAAATAAGACTGGCCCTCAATGCTTAGTGAATGCCATTGGGAGTTGAAAGCGGCGACGGACGTTTTCCCCGCAAGAGCTTTAGTCAGCAAGGGCCATACAGAACTGTTTGTGTTAGTAGTGGAAAGTGTGTAGTTAACTGGCTTCCAAGAGAGGAGTTGCTCAATAAGACCAATTGTGAGCTGGTGGTATTTGGCAAAGTAGAGAGTTTGACACAAGGGACAAAATAGACAGAGACACGAGCACTTGGCAATGGTAATGAATCTGAAAGCATTTCATTTTTTTGTAGAGAACATCAATTGGTCCAATGAAGCCAATCACGATTTAGACTCCGATCGCATCTGTCCAATTAGCGACCATTCTAAATCCGGTTTCAGTTTAGGAGAGTGCATATTTGAGGTAGATGCGATGACCCTTTTATACGATAGTGTGTAAAAAAACGAGCGTCCAAAGAGATCTTCTTTCAACCGCGATCCTCTCCCATCGTCATAATAGAAATCGAAAGTGAGTTGCGATAATTGACTCAGATCCACATAGTGGAGATATCTACTAAAACATCACCGTCAGGCATGAGCAACCTGATGTCTAGCTGTATCCTTGTTTCCATTACAACTTACGAACAGCTTAGCTCACGTTTATATCCAATCCTGATCTCTCAGCAAGAATAAGTAAAACCTGAGTTAGTTGGTTCAGTTTTGAACCAACGGGACTTCATCAACCTCAGGGCCTTGCCTCAGCTATCTCTGATTCTGGAACGCAGGGCAGCTAATGCCATCTGCCAGCGGTCCTGCTGGCAGATGGCATTCGCTGCCCTGCCTTCCAGAATCAGAGATAGCTGAGGCAAGGATCCTCATCTGTGGCACTTTCCTGTCGACAGGACCCGTCGGGGACACTCTATTACCAACAGTACCGGACGGAGGGCTCTCCTGTCAACAGGATTACGTCGACGGTACTCTCCTGTTATTGAACACAACATGTTGGAGGCTACTCTGCTGTGAAAATGAATAGTCGGATTCCATTCTTCCATCGGAAGGAGACCAATTGCCTCTCATAGGGACTCGTCGGTGGCGATATGTGAACATTTGTCTTGCGTGTACATGGCCTAATTCATTCCAAATGAGCAAAAATGTATATATGGAATTTTTGTTCTGGAGCAGATTACGTGTCCTGCAGTTTGAAGACCAAATGAACGAAACGTGCACTCAAGTATATATATATATATACATATCTATATATATCTATATAAATATATATATATAACTCAACAGTAGAATTACAATACACTTTCATTTTGATGCATTTACAGACGTATATGTATCTTTATACGCATTCAAATATACATTCGACCTGGAATGGCCTTCCTATTGATCTTCACCTTTTTCCAGTTTACCTTCTCTCTTGCTTTCACTTCTTACCATACGACTGCCAAAGTTATCACCGCATCTGAGTAGTTTTCTTGAAGGGGCGCTATATCGACATTCGACATGAATCAATAAATGAATGATATTATTTTTGTATACGTTTTATACGTCTGTAAATGCATCAAAACGAAGGTGTATTGTAATTCTACTGTTGTAAGTGCAAGTTACGCTTCTACGTATTATAATATAGTTGTATACGTAGGCCTACGTGGATGTACAATGCGCATAGGTCTTTTATGCATGTGCATATTAGTTGATCCACGTAGGCCTAGATATGTATTTGTGTGCGTCTGTAGGCCTAGGTATGCATCACCACTTGTAGGCCTATATGGGATGAGAAGAATCTCTTGAATGACTGTTTGTCATAATACTAGAACTTTTTTAAAGTCTATTTGCCAACATATCGCAGTCTTGAAATGACTCTTAGGCTCGCCTAAAGCTGCAACTGTCTCAATGTATCATAATAGACTGTTAGATAGAAGACAAAAAATGCGAGCATGGCCGCCAGCAATATTACAATGTACACAAGCTTCTCAGGTATTACCTCTCAAAGCAGAGCAACAAATGAATGAGTTATTATTTCTCTTTATTATCTCATATAGTGAAATGATAAGAAGAGGTGTTGCAAATATTTACACAGGCATATGAGACTGTGTTCATCAAATCTTCTTAGAATCGTAAATGAACGCATTGTTTGCAGTACTATAATAAATCACAAATAAAACCCCTGTTGAATCTGATTAGCGGTCACTTGAAGTTAAACCACTCTTAAATTTCCCGTCCTTACTCTCAACAATCGATGGGAAATTCCACGGTTACTAAGTCTTACTGTTTGTTGAATCACTTATGCACGATATGGTTTACAGATCGTTGGTCGATTCAAGCAGTTCTAGCTGATGTCTATTCAAATTTATCTATGCAATTCGGATGACTGTCTTTTTGCAAAAAGACCGTCGTAACCAGCACAAACCTCGGCTGGGTCATTGAAATGAAAAATTCCAACAGGGAAATATATCTAACACATTCTTAGAACCGCCTGGGTAAACATCGCTGGTGTGTACCGTTGGTAATACAGAAGGCCAAGAGAGTCGAAAATACACGTTTCCGAAATGCATATGCATTACCAATCATCAGATACAACGATTGGACTTCGCTATCTAGTTGTTTTTACGACTCCAAATAAATGTAGCGACCGTCGTTACCAAATAAAGTTTTTAATAGTAGACCTACTTATTCCTCATTCGTCCATTTGTTATGGACTTCATTAACAAATTTATTTTTATACTAAAAAAGTGGAAGCTCACTTATCCGAAGTTTGGGTGCATGAAAAGGAGCTAAATCATGGGCGCTATCATCCAATGGGTCACGTACTTTCCTTCAATTTTCAAGCAGGTTGGGACTGTCCTCAACTTCTGCCACCAACTGTTAGAAGACGTTTCTCTCAATAATATTCTTTGGTAGGCCTATATTGGTATTGGTTTCAATAATAGCCAGATTGGACTTTTGTCTGAAATGACATTCTAGCAGACTACACCATCAATTCCTAAAAGTTCACAAATCACAATAAATAATCTATAACGGCGCTAGTTAAATGACTGGGAAATGGAACGAGACCTTAGAATTTGTCACACAGTCAACCTCTGACTATTTTCGTTCACTATTTAATGCATAGCGAGATCTGGTTATGCTGCTGGAAGTCTTGGAATCAACGCTTATTGCTCGTGATGTCGCTTGTGTTGCCAATGATTTGACTGTTTTGTCCAGCATTAATCAAAGCTGAGTAACATTTTCAAGGCCGTGCTACTGGGGCATTCAAAGGCCACATCACTTCTAGGTCAGTTCTGTGTCCTAGGCCTACTCGTGTCGTGTGTTAGGATTCTGCCCTAATTAACATTTTGGACAACATTGAAGACAACTAATTACAGCCATTTGAGAAATACGAAAAGCGACAGATCACATTCACATTGTAGGCTATCCTGTAAGTCGTCGGTGACGAAGACGTCTTCATTATGCGCTGAAGTGCTCGCTGTCTGTCATCATGCATCTTGATAATTTGAACATAGCAGTGCAGTGTCGATGTGTTTTGTGCCATCGAAGATTTCGGCGATTAAACTTACACGAGATGATCTGCCTTCGCTGAGATGTGACGAAACGCTACAGACAATCTGGATGACACCGAGCATATCCATTATCTGTACGACTATAGATGCTCCGAGTGCAAATTCCGCGACAGAGGTGGTCCCCATGATGAGATTCGAGCACAGCTGAACATTCCGTCTAATTTGCACTATGTTCGTCACCTCCATTGTGAAGCTCACAATGCGAGTCAAAAGTCACAATTAAGATGGGAAGCAGAGTTTTCTGTAACCGTGGCAGCTTTATCTATTTCATTAAATATTATTTTGGAAACAAGTAACAAAAATTACATTGTAGATGCGAGGCTAGCGATCTTTATAGCTAGCAGATTGATCATCTGACGATTGATCACTGTTGTTGTCAAGTCTTACACAGAGATATGTACACATTGATCCTTTTAATTAATATAGGGTGAAAGAGAAATGTCATATTTACCGCTATAAAAGATGAAAATCACCAAATGTTAAGGCCCATCGGAGTTCGTACGTAAAGCGGTGATCAATCGTCCGATGATGAATCGTCCGCAATGATGAATCGTCCTGTGATCAACCGTCCGGTGATCAACCGTCCAGTGATCAATCGTCTCCATACCGGTTAAAACTAGTTTCTCATTAATTTATTAAAATATCAATTAAAGGTTTTTCACATTGCTTCAATAACCTGCAAAATTTGTGCAGACTTCAAGATATTCCTCCTAAGACTCAAAAAATATCCTATTACCTGAAATTGAAGGCATTTGCCTCCGGACCTCCTATCTGGAAACTTCTGATTCCCGCAGGTACCTGGGAGCTGATCCCTTGGTGCAACGCCATACCATTGAAGAGACCCGGTGCGAGGGTATCATAAGCAATTCGCTGCATGTAACTCTAAAAATTTGCTCTTAAGATTGTTTAATGGCCCGTGACTGTTCTGCCTAGAGGACCCATATTTCTGTTCCCACCTGCAACTAAATCTTATACATAGAAATGATAGGCTTAATACTTCATGGCGCAATATTCTAATTTTGTTGTACTTCTGAAAAGCGTTTAACCCAGAATGACCTCAGAAAAGTACGTTAATTGAGCTGGAAAATCTGCCCAAAAAACCGACACTCGCTCGCTTTTGCAAATCAAGTACTTCATGAATCCGAATCGCCACATGAGGCCAGGCATCAGAAAGGTGTTTATGAACGATAGATGCACTGGGTGATAAACAGCGATGCACTGAACCTGCAGTTAGACAGATGTTTGACCAAGTTGAACAACTTGTCCGGCTGTTATTGAAAGTAACATGACTGTTTAGTAGCAATGCAGAGGCAGAATGCAGTTTCTCAGCATTAAGGCGTCTCATAGCGTATGCTATTTAAGGAGCAGTAGGCGTAAATTAGGCGTCTGAATCATTTAGATAACTAAACCTATCAAAAAATAGGTTCTCTATCCTTCAAATAATCTATTGTTTGATTGTAATTTTTAGGTCCGGTTGATCTTTAAGTGAGAATTGCAAGCAGGACAACGCGAGTCAGAGAACTTCGCTGACTTAAATTTATGAAATACCTAAAGACGCAGAGTTGTTAAACAATAGAGGAGAGAGGAGACAAGAGAGCGAGGCCGTCGTCTGTGACATTGCCTTCTAAGAACTGAATTTATGTGTTGTATTGTTCTGTTTTTAAGATGAAACAAGATTTGCACATGTTTCTAATGTATGATTAGAATGTGAGATAACCGGAGTCACTCAGACTTATCAGCGTTTGTGGCGAATCGTTGAAGCGGAACCTCCCATCATGCACTGTAAAGAGGCACTCTTCAATTATTGCATTGCCAGACTGATCCGTTGCTGACAAAGCAATGAAAAGTTGAGTATCATCGGCATACTACTCTAATCGAATTCCAAAGTGATTGGCTAAGCGGCTGATCTGAGAAGTTAAAATTATAAATAAATAACAGAGGGGGAGAGGACCGAGAGCGGATCTCTGTGGGGCACCATGCAGCTGTGCAGATAGAAGAATCAGACCGAGTATTAGTAGATCAAGGCCTACTTAGTCTATAGACCAGACCGGTTACCGTCAACTATGTTAGTTATGATATGCAATCTCTTTTTTGGCTGTCTGGAAAATTTTATTGAGGTCCGATGCGGCAACATACACTGAACTGCATGCTCTCATGCATCGATTGTCACGACTCATAAATGGTCTGAAGAAATAATCGTCACAGATATTCACTTTTTCATTGAGCGAGTACGATACGGTTGAGAACATTGTGCACAAGGCATGTCCCGTACGTGGGTCAGTGGTGCATTGGGGTGGCAATGGATTGTGATGGTTGTACATTATACAGAGGCCCCCGGCGGTCATAGCAGCCTCTGGCAGGAGCAGACTTTGTTTAACCTTTCGTAATGAAAGCAAATCAACTTAACCAAAGCTAAAGCTAATGTAGTCCTACAGCCTATGCACTTAATAGTTTTGTCTTCATTAGCAGAGACTGAAGTCTGAATGACCGAATGCTTGATTTAGTAACCAACCAGAGTGCCATAAAAAAGTATCGGTAGACTTACACTTTGGCCAGAAGTAATTTTTCTGACATTTTAAATTTGAAAGATTGTATCCGCAAAAGTAAACTTAACATAAAAATAAAATCAATGGGGAGTCAGACAGTCAGATGGTTAATGTGGATGGTTTACTGAGTTGAAACAGCGAGGAAGGCATATGGGACAAGGGAGGAATCAGGATAAGATCCACGAAAAAGCAATGTTTTCAGTAATGAGTGAAAGACCTGTGAGGCGATAGCAAAAAATGAGGTTTTGGTGAGCTCGTTTGATGGAACGGATGATCTCATTACCGACACGCAGAAAATTGATAGAGTTTTCATCGATACGTTCTGCTATGCAGCATTTAATATTTTTAGTAGGGCCTATGTAGAACTTAGTTTAATTTTAATGAACAATAAATAAATGATAACTACTTATAACCCGTAGGATTTGTGTTGGGTATATCTGAGTCTCATTTAAGTGGGACTGTTATAAGCGTAAAGCACACCGAGACTTAACAAAGAAGACCGTCATAATGTTGAACATTTCAGCCTTTCTGAAGCCCGCAGGTGGCGGGCGCACCGATGACCAAATCAGGATTAGGGAGAGAATCGAAGGGGCGTTAGTTGGCCATGGATATCCGCAGTAAGGATAGCACTTCGGGTACTGCGGTAACAGTTTCATTACCAATGTAATCGGGCAGCACGAGAACGCAGGCCTCTCAATTACTCCAACTGTTACCAGGTACTCTGGGTCATATTGAGAAAACGGTGATACCAATGTCTCGCTTACTTTTCCAGGTCAGCTGCTGTCATCACGCGCGGATTGAGGCAGGTTCGACCTAACAGAGGTCACTGCATGTAACGAGAGCCTACATATGTCTTCTCTGTCGATTTTTATGACAGTTATCACGTCTACTTTAACACTAGATTAGTCATTATAAGACCTGTTGATATTGTATAAGAAGAAGAAGAAAACATGGATTACCAATAGACGAATGTTGATTCGTTTAATGTAACGCATTTGTGTGTTCTTTTGCTGTGATTATGTGGGAGGGGGGACTGGGGCTCCAACAGTTTTACCCACCAGGTCACAACATTTGTTAATCAGACTCTGGTTATCGTTTGTCTCTATAGCTTCATTCAAATCTGTCAACGAGATTAACCATCTTCAAAATAGCACAACTGTTATTGGCATATATAAAAATATATAAATTTATATATACATAGACTATTGTTACGATCCGTCATCTACATTCAGTTATGTTTGTACTGCCCACATGTAACAACGTTATGTTACTGCTGACTTTGCTTGCAATTGTGAACGACATGTGAACGATCATTTTGAAAACTAAGGCTCGTCAAAACCATTGACGAACGGCTAGAACGACCTGACAATGTCGTCAATAGAAACGGATAAGCCAAAAATGCTTGACACCTCAAAAAGCGATGGATATACTGCGCTCAAACGAACGTTTGATCTTCAGAATTCGTCTTTGTAGACTACCGTAGACTTGACATTTGTCCAACTTTCTATGTGACCGGATTTATGCTGTATAAATGGAAAGGCGTTATTTGCCGATTGTTTTCGTTAGAAGTCGAAGGGGTTTTAAGGGGACCACCACGAAGACCTACACAAGGGTTACGAATACCTCTGGCATAAACCACTGACGTGGGCGGCACATACATACATACATTCGCATACAAAACATGTATGCATATATACTTGCATGCATACATACATACATACATACATACATACATACATACATGCATACATACATACATATATACATACATACATGCATACATACATACATATATACATACATACATACATACATATATACATACATACATACATACATACATACATACATACATACATGCATACATACATGCATACATACATACACACATACATACATACATGCATGCATACATACATACATACATACATACATACATACATACATACATACATACATACATACATACATACATACATGCATACATACATACATATATACATACATACATGCATACATACATACATATATACATACATACATACATACATATATACATACATACATACATACATACATACATACATGCATACATACATGCATACATACATACACACATACATACATACATGCATGCATACATACATACATACATACATACATACATACATACATACATACATACATACATACATACATACATGCATGCATACATGCATACATACATACATACATACATACATACATACATACATACATGCATACATACATACATATATACATACATACATACATACATATATACATACATACATACATACATGCATACATACATGCATACATACATGCATACATACATACACACATACATACATACATGCATGCATACATACATACATACATACATACATACATACATACATACATACATACATACATACATACATACATACATACATACATACATACATACATACATGCATGCATACATGCATGCATGCATACATACATACATACATACATACATACATACATACATACATACATACATACATGCATACATACATACATATATACATACATACATACATACATATATACATACATACATACATACATACATACATACATACATGCATACATACATGCATACATACATACACACATACATACATACATGCATGCATACATACATACATACATACATACATACATACATACATACATACATACATACATACATACATACATGCATGCAGACATGCATGCATACATACATACATACATACATACATACATGCATGCATACATGCATACATACATACATACATATATACATACATACATACATATATACATACAGACAGATATGTACATGCGTACATTTCGGTCACTGAGTCGTTACGCGTGAGAGCAGATTGTTTACAGGGAAACAGACACGGCTTGCATATTGTATAAGACTCGTTATAATAAAGACCTGCATATTGTAAAAAACAATCTCGCCTAACCATACATTTATTGCAGCATGAATGCGACTCATGGCATGACATGACTTCAAAATATGTAACAGTCATGAAGGTCAAGGAAGAATGGTTTATGGTGTCAAACGGAATTTGAACTCATTCGGATTTGTTAAACAGCATCGGTGCTAGGATTATAAAATGCTCTATATAATTACACAGAAGTTTTTCGTATCAGTTGCCATACTTCCTTTTCGCTCTCATTGTGTCTATGTAAAGTATGTATGACTGAGTCCAAGGAATCTATTGATTAATATTAGCAGGAAGTTGTATTGTATTTTTAAATTTATATAGCGCGTCTCGCAGAATAATAGTATTCAGAGGTGCTCTTTGCACTTGCCAATTATGATGTCAAATGTCAGTTCAAACGAATACTGGCACTACAATTAGCAAAATAGGGCACAGTAGGCCTAAGCTGAAAGTCACCAGTGGTGTTACGCCCAGACGTGGCACCAACCAATGGATTCCCGTCGACAGCTGGTAGATTGCATTGATGTTCAGAGTATCTGGGCTAAGTTGCGTCGATAGGGTAGAGCGACGACTGGTGACGGCGTTAGCAGACACGGGGAGAATGTTGACGAGTAGTTCCTCACTGGTGGAAGATGACGCACGTCAGGATATTCGTCGAAGCGCAAGGAGGACGTTGGAAAGGCATTCGTAGAGTGTAGGTCGGTAGATAATGACTATTGGTCAAGGTCATTCCAACGGCCGCGTCAGCCATCCCTACCGAGAGGCAAACACTCGGCTATAGAGGGCGTCCACGGTCCATGTGACCGAGACACGACCGCATGCATCAAAATGGATGGCATGATGCATTCATATGGCCAATAGAAAACTTGTTAAACATCTCTCTTAAACGCACAAAATCCTTGGCAAAGCCAAAAAATAATTACTGTACGCAAGCCTGGCGCTATAGTAGGCTAAATTTGATTGTAAAGGGCAAACGCGGCTCCGGGAATGGACTTTTAAAGAAGATTCTGGCAGCATTTAGCGAAAATAGATAAACAAAATCAGAGTAAACGCGTAAGGGATTGCAACTTGATGACGACACATTGTCGTCATCCGCATTGAAAGGGTTAAGTGCGTGTCTCTAGACAGCGCTCCCCAGAAACAGGCGACTCCAATACACTTAATACTTGTTGAGCAAACGGATAAATTGAATTCTTAGAGAATGATCTGGTGAACCGAATTCTTCATGTTATTACACCTCGAGGAGTTAAAAGTGTTGATGAAGTTCCGCTCCACCAACTCCTAACATTCGTTACGTATTCTGTCGGTAAACCTCGCGTGGCATAGACCACAGTACACCGACCCTCAGCTGCAGTCGAGCAGGATATTCTAAGTATAGTGTTAGACTAAGTGTCTCTGTTGCAGTTGAATAACTGAGGATTTGAGTGTAAGGAGAAATATGTGAGATGTAATATGTGAGATGTAATATGTGAGATGTAATATGTGAGATGTAATATGTGAGAATGTAATATGTGATATATAATACATGAGATGCAAAGCTGAACCACTTCGTGCTAGTCATTTCTTACTAAACGTAACCAGAATTACAGTTGTTTTAATGGTTTATTCTATGTGTGCAGACAAACAAGAATTCCACTCGAGTTATACAAATTCCCATTTTATGGAATCTTCGTGAGAAGAGTTGGCTCTTGAACGGGAACGAATTATGTCGGTGAGCAAATTACCTCATGGACTGTAAAACAAATGAAAATTGTAGTCTAGAAAGAGGCTGTTTGCAGGTCACACGCTGTGTATATTCTCTGTATTCAATACTTATTTGTTGAAGATCCTCAGGACATCACGTCGCGGCAACACATTATTTGTTTCCATTGCTTGGCTTGTTCAATAAATCCATTGTGCTCAATTATAGAATGGTAGAGATCTGGGTTTGGGTGCTTGATATTTTTAGTAGAGCCTATTTCTTCTGGCAGTTTGACTCCGATTGATTGGCGCTCTGTCTCATGAATCAATCGGTTTTCATCTCTTGTTAAACTATCCGAAATGTGCCTCAACAGTCCCATGTCATTTCCACTTTGACTTCCTGGACGAATATAATTCCACGTAGGCCTATACAGGTCGTGAGAGAGGAGAGGTTTCCATGTCATGCCATCCAGACAGAATGCGCATTGTATGGCTTGAACTTAGTTGAGACTAGAACTGTTCGTGTATGAAGGAGTTTTCATAGAGCACACTTATCTGACAGCTTCATAATATTCTACCATTTCTGCATTGTGTTCACGTCAACATATCAAGCTTTCCTCTCAATGGTATTGTGAACGGTGATGTCTACCTTCATTTGCGTGAGGTCTCCTGAAAGATATATTTCTGGTGAATTACTTCACGGTTGGAAACGCAATTCTTTTTAAATAGTACTCAACAGTGGCGGTTCTATAAGCTTTCCAGCAGAGAGGCAATGGAGGTACCGGGGAACCTGACAAAGGTTCCGATTAGATGTCTGGTTTCTTCAAAACTGAAATTAGATCAAACTTGGAGAACCACCTTCATCTTAAAGAATCGTTGTTCACCATAGAAAGAATAGATATTTCTTCTAGAATTCATATAATTCGGGGATAACGACTTTCAAACGTACCTGTAGTCTGTCTTAAAAATCACATATATAGCGGCCTACACGCACATATAAATGTATTTTCGTGCCTAACAATATATGCAAACAATGCAAAAGCTTAATTGCAGTATATTACATAATATATATATATACGCCTGTAATATATATGTATGTATATATTACAGGCATGTGTATATATACATGTACTTATTGGTGTGTAATTTGTATTCGTGAGGGTTTGTTTGCTTGTGTTCGTGTAAGTGTGTGTGTTTGGTGAGTGTGCGCGTGTGAATGTGTGTTTACAAAACTATACGTATGCAACATAGGCATCACTTAGTGTGCCTTGAATGTTCATGCTTGGCTGCGCGGCTGGATCGCTGAAGGCCAAGGCTTTCGTCTTCTCACACTCTAACATTACCAAGTGAAGTCTTTATATTGAGGTCGAGTCAGGTCAGGTCAGGTCAGGTCATCGCCAGCAACTGCCAGGGTGGCTGCGCAATATCCTTAAACGAAGGAAAAATACTACAGCCACTAGCACGCCAGCCATTGTGTTTGTCCATCAGACAGCGACGCTCCTTCTGGTTACTGTGAATTATATCTCTGCCTCTCTCTGTAGTTTCTCTCTTCCATGGGTTGCTGCTGTCTGTGTCTCTCTCTGTGTGTTAGTCAGGTTCGTGTTTGTCTTCGGATGCATTACCTGTACGTACATTCTGAACCTGATTATACACGGAAGGCGTGCGATTGTCCGGAAGTTATAACGTGCTGAAATTTTAAATGAAAAGTCGAGGATTCAAATCTCTGCTATGGAAACAAGGAGCTCCATGTGCTTTCGCCTGTGCCCCCCTCAACTTAGCCGCCCGTCTCATCTTTTATTAGTAGGCCTACGCTCACTCTGAACTATTGGTGGGAGGAATGGATCTCGCCGACGTATGCTGAGGCTAAGAAAGATGAAGTCGCTAGCACTTATCGTAGCCTATCACATCGTTTCTCGCTGAATAACCATTTAGAGTCGCCCTCAGCACAAAAACCCCGAGGAAAAAGAGACGCCATGAAAAGAATGACAAACCGATGAGGAAAAACCAGCGCAAGTCATTCATCCCAGCGTCTCAGACAAGCCTAAGGGAATGCACTTACTCAGTGTAGCAATAACAAACAGCACACTGAAGGCCTGCCTGATTACATAGCTTAAATCACAGAGCCACCTTTAAAAAGCAGGGCCACCAAGTGAGAATGGGGCCACCTACCGAGCGATGGAGATGTAAAACTAATTCCACGCTATGTCATTACAGTGATGGAAAGAGAAAGTCTCTTCGAAATAAGGCAATTGTCCTATAAAATAAATTCAAGAAATGCTAAATTGCTTCCTAAGAGTTAAGCGACTCTGTATATGGAAGGACGAAGAAGCGCATTTTAATGTTATTGTCGGGCGCTGTTGATCAAATATGGTGTCTCGCATGCATGCGCTTTGCTGTCGAGTGGCGATTCAGAAGTTTGACGTTCAAGATTACGATTACGGTTCCAATATGGTATATCCATTTTTCAGAAATCCTATATGATGTGCTACATGCGTTAAATGCCCTAGAGACATTTGTTTCCCAAAGTCTAGCACACTGTTGGACATCTGAATCGATGGGTGATTGGATGGTGTACCTAAGGGCCGTACCGAACTATAATTGTGCCCTGTGCCGAGCATCAATCTGGCGACCTCACATTGTGAAAATAGTGCATTTTATGGAATAATAAGTTATTCCACATTTGCGCCCTGGGCCACGGCCACGCTGTCCCCCTCAGTACGGCCCTGGTGTACCTATTAATGAAATGCGCAGCAAAAGTTATGATCCTTTGACGTTTTGTCAGGAAATAATACGCTATGTAAGTAATTGTCAGAAATGTCAGCTATTTTGAACAACGCATCCGGCAGATAATGTTTTTGTTGCTCAGGTTATGAATCAAATCGAAGTAAAATCAGCTGAACCTATTTGAATTAATGACATGATTTCGCGACCACGTGTAGCTAGCGACGTAAGGCGACTCATGCAGCTGTCTCGAATTTGGACTTACTGACCTTTGATATAGTCACCAGAGGCGCCTCAATTTCCTTTTGCCGTTTTCCATGTATGATGCGACTTCTACAAATGTATTCTATACCCTACATGTATACATGTGTGCATGTATATACATAAATCTATGAGCAACTTATAAAGAAGATCGAGAAATGGAACAAATAGAAGAAATAGAGGAAATGGAAGAAAGATATCAACAACTACTATAGCACTTTTAATATTAGATTGTGTAAATCTTTATGTATACATGTATGCATACATACATATATAATTATACATGCATATACACTATGTATGAAGAAAGAGGACGAAGAAGAGAGAAGGGAAAGAGTGAAGAACAAAGGAAATTGAAGGCGCAGAAGACAAAGTAAGAGATGCAATTGCATCACAGTTGTAAATTCTTATTTGTTTCGATTTTAAATAAAATGACTGATTTCGTTTGGATAGAAATAGTTGGCAACCTAACAAAAAGGTATTCGTGACATCGTCTGGATGAACGTACGGTACCGGAGAGAGACAGCCAGAGAGAGACGGAGAGAGAGACAGAGAGAGAGAGAGAGAGAGCGGGGAGTGACAGGGAAACAGAGAAAGAGGGGGGAGAAACACACAGAGAGACACAGAGAAAGATAGAGGGGATAGACAGAGACAGACAGAGACAGACAGATGACAAAGACAGAGGAAAGAGACAGAGGGGATAGACAGAGGGAGACGGAGAGAGAAAGAGACAGACATAGATACAGACAGACAAACATAAACAGAAGGGGAGAGACAGACAGAGACAAAGAGGGGAGGGACAGAAAGCAGAAGGAGAGACAGTGAGAGAGACAAAGAGATAGCGAGAAAGACAGAGATAGAGAGACAGAGGTCGAGGCGGCGTGGTAGGTGCAAATATAGTGTGGGTAGCGGTGACTTGATGGTAGCACCCGATAGACACTGCAATTGTCATGAGTATTGTTGTTCAGGGTTTTTCGAGGAACATCAGCAGGACGCTATAGAAGCCACTCCATTCCGACTCTACCGACCGATCTACTTTACAATTACAGCGTTTCGCTAAGTTGACATTTCTGTGGGCGTCGCTTTGTCTACATATTTCTCCATTCAGAATTAGCAAAGACCCTCTAGAGTATGTGGCTGACCACAGCCAACATTTCCATATTAGACCCGTCCTACTCAAGCTAGGACATTCCAGCTACGCCTATGCAAAGGTCTCTGACTATATCCTTACTATTCTCTGCTTGACTATCCATCCGTTTCTCTGTATCACTGTCGGAGTGTCGGTACTACTGCCTGTCTGCATGTAGGTCTCCCTGTATTTCGCTCTGTATCTATCTCTCAATTGCCTGCCTGCCTGCCTGCCTGCCTGCCTGTCTGCCTGCCTGCCTGCCTGCCTGCCTGTCTACCTGCCTGCCTGCCTGCCTGCCTGCCTGCCTGCCTGCCTGCCTGCCTGCCTGCCTGCCTGCCTGCCTGCCTGTATGTGTACCTTCACTGCCGTCAAGCCCCTACAGGCACTGTTTGGACGTGTGCATTCAGGATAGAGCGGATGTTTATGCTATGCATGTATAATTACATATAATTTTGTATGTATGTATGAATGTATGCTATATATATATATATACAGACTATTTCTTAAACGCTTTTTAAGAACCTCCGGGGACGCTCAAATCAACATTTTCATTCATGTGCGATTTATGAAATACCAGCGACATCTCCATTCTCCACCGTATAGTTCCCTTAAAAGGAAGACGCCCATTTTTGGCAAACCCCAAGCAGAATCTCAAATGCATGTTGGGGTATTTCTGTCCAAGTCAGCTGCCCACCTTCACCGATGGTGGTCGACCCAATTGAGACCCAGACTGCGTCTTATAATATATTGCTATACTAGCTAGCCTCTGACCCGTCCTTCGCGCGGTGGGTCTTGCCTCTCTCTATCTATGGTCGGGTTTGGTTCGATACTGAGTACCTGTCTTGAGTGACGTGTATACAGTCGGAGGGTAGGTGGCATCGCGGTCGACAGGTTTAGTCTAATTAGTTAGTTTTTAATTGCTGACTGCTGCCTAGATGGCGCCAGCACTCTTCCTATTCGCCCTCACGTATGAATAACGCAGACGATAGACATAGGCTGCTAGTATCATCCAGATTGTGTCACCTCTCTCCGTCTGCGGGCACGCGCGTGTGTCTTAGTGTGTATACGTGTTTATGAGTATGGGACGGGGTGTATGTATATATGGACGATGCATGTGTGTGTGTATGTGCATTATACAAGTGTGACTGTGTGTATGGATGTTTGAAATAATGCTTAGACCTCTTTACGACATTGTACGTGTGTATGCGTGAATGTATGCGTGAATGTATGCGTGAATGTATGCGTGAATGTATGCGTGAATGTATGCGTGAATGTATGCGTGAATGTATGCGTGAATGTATGCGTGAATGTATGCGTGAATGTATGCGTGAATGTATGCGTGAATGTATGCGTGAATGTATGCGTGAATGTATGCGTGAATGTATGCGTGAATGTATGCGTGAATGTATGTTATACACGTTTTTGCACGTTTCAAGTGTTAATATGTCTGTGTGTGTATGTGTGTGTGTATTTATAATGTATGTGTGAACTTATGTGTGTGTGTATATAATGTAATGTAATCGAGAATTTAAATAGCGCCCCTCCAAGATATATACTCAGAGTCGTTCTCTGCGCTGGCCTATAAATGATGTTAAACTGTCATAGCGAACAGGTAAAATACCCGTGTTAGCAAACACCCATGCACAGTAAGCTGAAAAGAGTCTTCACTCATCAGTGGTGGGCCCACGCACAAGCGTCGAACCAACCAACGGATTCCCGTCGATAGCTGACAGAGTAGGTATGATTGAGAGAGAAAAATGAACGGAAGACACTTCCATCCATCCATCCATCCATCCATCCGTCCAACCATCCATCCATCCATCCATCCATCCATCCAACCATCCATCCATCCATAACATTATTGTAGATTTCCAGAAGCTTTTCCTCCTCAGCGCAGATCTCTATATTCTACCAGCGGAAGTGAAGACGACCTTCTTACATCTTTTTCCACCATCAGTGACGTCAACCACAACGACACCGAATCAAGACCTGATTAGATTTGACGTGTGTCACATTCCGAAGCTCCAGCGTCAAGTCTCCGTCGTCTATTGCGCAGAACGAGAGCCACCATACGGGCGACCCACGGACGGAGGGACGCTGCAGGACCCCACCTGCAGGGTAGAGAGCTCTAGGCCTCCCTCTCTCGGTCGGTCGGTCGGTGGATAGGGCTATTTGGCTTCGGGATACGTAGACATCGTGGTGTCGCTTCTGTCAGCCACGTTTAATGCCTTCGTTGGGGGCCAGCGGGAGGGCAACCCCGGTCAGCAGCAGCATTCTAATCACCTCTGACGAATGACGCAAATATATCGGAATGACAGAAGGATAAGCAGCGCATCACACGATACATTATCTAGATGTGTAGCTCTGTCTCTGTACGCCTGTCTGTCGCTGTCTCTGTCTCTGTCACTATCTCTGTCTCTGTGTCTGTGTCTGTCGCTGTCTCTGTCGCTGTCTCTGTCTCTGTCTCTGTCTCCGTCTCTGTTTCTATCTGCCTGTTTCTATGTCTTATCTGTCTCTTTTTGTTCAGTCTCTCACTGTGTTGCTGCCTCATGGCTTGTCTTAACGTGTATACTATTCCCATTAAGTTAATTGTCCCTTTTCCCATCTCCCAAAGGCAATTTAACTCGCTTAATATTGAATTGTGTTATCCAAAGGGGCAAAATCTATTTGTTCAAAATTTGCAATTATCAAGTAGTAAATCAATAAAAGTTTGCTTTTTAAGGAATTTCTTTGATACTGTCATATTTTAACTGCCATCTTCACAGCTTTGGCTACTTATTCATGCTTTGATCTGATACAATATATATCTATCTATGTATATATAAATACTAAATCTAGATGATTCTATTTTATATAGGCCTACATAACTTGCAAAGGTTTCTACAGCCAGTGAATCATACATTATTTCCAAAGAGGGTATAGTATAGTTCTAACTTCTTATAGAGGTAAAACAGTTTCATCTCGTGCCAGCAATAAGTTTAGGTAAATTACAATACCATTTAATGTCAATGAATGCTGTGAATGGTTGCCACAGATGGAATCGTTTCCTACTTTGCTCCTGCATGACACCGTTATTCAGTGAAGGAATGATAATAAAGATCGCAGTAGTAGTTGCTGTGTAACGACACTGTAACAAAGTAACATTAGCGTGGCCATCCTTCTTTATATAGGCTTGGGACCTGCAATGGCAGAATACGACCAGTGGCAGCTCAATATATACTTGGCCTTCCCATATGCAATGCATTCTAAGTGAAGGTACGCGGGCAGCTTATATCCTGTAGGCGTCAGTGTGCAGGCAGCAATAGAACGCTGTCCTTAATAGCTTTTATTGCGCTGTATTATCCTGCTGTATGGGGATATACGTGAATACGCACATACGGAAGATGGACGCGTATATATATATATACAGATATATATACGTATAGAGGAGTCCTGAAAGGATCCCAAATTCATTCAACCTGGGTATAGGCCTACGTCATGGCATCCACCCACACACCATCCGCAGGCAAATGCAGTTCATAAAGGATGGACATAAATTCTGACCCTGCAAACGGTATAGCCGTGAACTTATAATGGCAAGTGTCTATAACAACATTCTCAACACGTGAAGCCATTAGACACATCTGCGTAATTGCCCAGCACATAATTTAATACGCGAGTAGATTTGTGCATGCGTTACGTTGCGCATATATTTCTGAACATAATGATATATAATATATATTGTATATATATATGTATTATATATATATATATATTATATCCGTAGAGAGTAAACTCGTACAGACGTGTCAAAAGTTCTTAAAAGTTGACCAAACTTAACGGAAATGTAATTGTCTGCTTTCATTGTATATAGGCCTATAATTAAGGGAGCATGTAAGCCTCGTCAGTAACAATTGAACATGCTTCTCTCCTCTTTCTCTGGCACTCTCTGTCTGTCTGCCTGCCTGTCTCTCTCCCACATTTAGATGCTCGTGTAATACATGTATCCATAATAGGTAATGCAGACTAATTAATTAATAAATACGTGTATCCGTTTGATTAGTATACATTCACAGATTCTCTCGCTCAGAATGTTCTTCCAACGAAATCAGTAACAATTACATTTGCACAAATATACACAACACACCCTATCGGATATACATATGTTGCATGCATATATATATATATATGCACTGTAGGCCTATATATCCTGTATGTACGCTATGGAAGCAGATGATAAACGTTGCACTGGACACGTATACGAGTCTTCGACCCACGGACCATGATGATGACGCTGTATACATGTGCACATTACGTATACAACATATTTATATAGTGGATGCTATACTTAGATCATTGGATGTATAATTGTATATATAGGGTCGATATGCCATACAGTAATTGTATATATATATATATACATTGTAAAATATAGGTTTACACAAACACAATATTTGCAATTTCATACAAATAGGGGGCTATATATGATACCACGATAATTGTAGAAAATGTTTTGTGTATAGCGTCTCCTTCAAACTTATGATAGTGAGGCAGGCCTTGTTGATTCTTCTATAGCGCCCAAGCTTAAAGAGACACTGCACAACAAGAAAACAGCTGCTGCAGTATGTAATTCAAGTACAACTCGAATTAGGACTATTTACAATATAGTAAAACACAATACAATACAGCTGTAATTGATAATGTTCTCGTTACAGAAGTTCAGACGTGAGATTGAAGCCATGCATCCATTAAAAGTCATTTAAATTAGGCGTTAGATCAATAGCAACGTATGCGCAACTATCATGATTAGGCCTATATACGATAGTGATGTGAATCATAGATTCGTCAGTCAGTCGATCAATCAATCAATCAATCAAATCAATCAATCAATCAATCAACTATTCATTCATCCACACAATCATTTAGTTATTCATCAGTCAATTAGCCAGCGAGTCAGTCAGTCAGTTAGCAGGTATGTCTGTTTGTTTGTTTGTTTGTCTGTCTGTTTATCACTCATATCGGTAGGTCAGTCAGTCAGTCAGTCAGTCAGTCAGTCAGTCAGTCAGTCAGTCAGTCAGTCAGTCAGTCAGTCAGTCAGTCAGTCAGTCAGTCAGTCAGTCAGTCAGTCAGTCAGTCAGTCAGTCAGTCAGTCAGTCAGTCAGTCAGTCAGTCAGTCAGTCAGTCAGTCAGTCAGTCAGTCAGTAGGCCTATTCAGTCAGTCAGTCAGTCAGTCAGTCAATCAGTCAGTCAATCAGTCAGTAAGTCAGTAAATAAGTAAGTAAGTCAGTCAGTCAGTCAGACAGATAGACAGACAGACAATAAGTCAGTCTTCAGTCAGTCAACCAACCAATCATTCAGTCAGTATGATATTTCATTAACTCTTTCTTCCATTCGTTTGTTCGTTTGTTGCACTGGCTGCAGATAGAAGCGATGAGTTCCTGTGTAGTATCTGTAGATATATCTGATGAAAAGATGCTGCTGCTGCTGCGGGTGGTGGTGATGGCATCGTCGTCCGCTGGATGCTGCCATTATTCTGTCGGTCGCAATAATGATAATAAATTTGGATGCGAGGAGGCTGAGCAGCAGCAGCAGCAGCCGGGTCTGCAGACGTCTGGGCTGGCAGTCATCTGTCCAAAGCCACGCCCCTCATCCAATGAGCGCTCAGCAGCCGCCCACCTGCCAGCATCTTCTCGATTTTTTGATTATGCAGCCACCGATTAAACTCTTTAGCAGCAGCAGCAGCAGGCAGTTCCTTGTCAAACTAATACGTCCTTGTCTTCTGCTGCTATTGTCTCATATACCAACGTCTTTTGGATGAGTGTCGGTCGATTTTCAAGTTATAGACTGAAGCTGATCACTGGTTCTGAGTCCGTTCCGTTCCGTCAGCTGCTCTCTGCGACCACTTCCGGCCTTGGAGAGTTCCAGTCGTCCAGGGAGAAGTCGAGGTCATCCGCAGGCAGTCTGGTCCGTCATGGCGGACATGAGTGTCGTCAGTGATGTATGTTGTCGTCAAGCAACGCTCTATCAGGGTGGTTCTCCTCCGTCTTTCGCCCGTCTCTATCACGTCACCTCCCCTAGTTCGCGACCCCTCTATCACCCATGCACCCCACCGACGTCAGCCACGTTCCCGACACCCTCCGACTCATGCCTTGGGTCCCTGCCCTACTTCCACGGGTGGATGTTCGACCGTCGCTCCCCAGCATCCTCTTCCGACGTCCTCAGCAGCACGGACTCAGGTCTTCGCGGTGGTTCAGGCGACCACGGCTCTACGCTGAAGACCGACTCCTACGGAGGCTGTGCCACCGGGGCCGCGTTGGCCGACACACCCTTCGTCGACTACACGAGCTTCTCGGCCCTTCTCCCGCAGACGGATGGTTCAGACGGGGGTGGCGGAACTCAGGTGAGGGTGAGGTGCGTGAAGCGAAGGGTGAGCGCGAACCGAAAGGAACGGCGACGGACCCACAGCATCAACAGCGCCTTCGCTGCTCTAAGGGGTTGCATTCCGAATGTTCCGTCGGATACGAAACTGTCGAAGATTAAGACGCTGCGACTGGCGACGAGCTACATCGCTTATCTGATGGACATTCTGAACAAGGATGATGCTCAGCTGACGAACCCCGGAGGATTCAAGGCAGAGATTACGAAGAAGATCGAAAGCAGAGAGGAGAAAAGAAGGCGAGAATCAGAGGTTAGCAAATGAACGGAGTCACTATTATATGCAGCTACGTAATCATGTGAGAATGCATTAAATTTATACGCATGTATCAATGCCTGCATGTTTATAAGTATGTGTGAAAGTATGTATCTATGTATATGTACATATGTTTATATGCATGCATGTATATAGGTATATTTTTTATGTATGATTACATGCTTGCATATATGTATGCCTGTGTGTATGTGTCTATGGATGCAATATGCTTGTGCATATGTATAGGTGTATATATGTCTCTATATATATGCGTGTGTTTGATGTATAATGTATTCATGCATCTATGTATGAATATATATATATAATATATATATGCGATTAATGTATGTATAATGTATGTATGTATAGCCATATATTTATTTGTGTATGTGTTTATTCACTAATGCATATATGCACATATGTGGTATGTGTATTGTTCATGCATATACATATGCATATGTGTAGGTATGCATAATCATATGTATGTGCGTGTATGCATGTTAAAACGTATATGTGTATGCATGTATGCATCTGTCACTTGCATTGCATATGTGGGCCTATGTATGTTATCATGTATGTGTGTATTTATGTAAGTATGCTTTTATATAGGCCTATGTACGGTAGGTAACTACATAACAGGCGTATAGACCTACGTGCCAGGTGAAGGTGAGAAGTGAGAATAATGAGTGAGATTGGATTAAACACTTCTGCATAATCACGTATATGTGCACATATGCAAAACATGTATTGATGCACATTGGGCACGTATGCAAAACAGGCCCACTGAAAGGGGAAAGGAGACAAATGACCCAGGCCCCACCCCGAAAAAAAATTTAAAACTTTTTCTGTAATTTGTTAAAAATTTATTAAAAAAACATATTTGGTTTCATTAACTATTTAGATTTCCATTTCTGTAAGCGCTATTTCTACTTTAATATTCTCGATTAATTCTTAAGGCGGCCTTTCCGGCCTTTTTGCTTGCAAAAGAATCAATAATTAAATCAAAATTTAAAGTTTCTGCCAACTCCGCTTCAATGCCCAATGGTGCCAGTCTATTGACTATTGGCTCTGTTTTGACACGCTGTTGATCGCTCGCTGATAGTTATTGGCTCGTTTTAACACACTGCAAGATCCCTCTTCACTTGCAATGGAATCTGGAAGACAAAAATCCTCATGGCAACAATTAACTTGGGGAAGAGATTCTGTAGCGAAATTTAATGCACTTTATTTAACAACTGAAACGGCTGAATATTTTTTGAGCCAACATTTACCTGATAAATTCGACTTGATGAGTCTACCTTGTTTTTTAAATCCTTACAAATGTCGCCAGAGTATATAACTTTCACAAAGTTTTTACAACTGATCCAAGAGTCATAATCTTCGTAGAGAAACTTCCACAAAAATTCAAATTTGTTGGAAAGACTTGACACTGCAGCAAAACGCTTATTAAGTCCAGTTACTACGAAATCAATAATCAGATAAAATATTCCATCCCTGAACTCATCCCTTGCAGACTTTACAAGTAAAACTGTTTTAGCTCGAGGATGTTTATGGGCTTCCATTTTTTTAGTTAGGTTTCAATCACGTCTACATGAGCAGTGTGATCATTATTATTGTTGCCAGCATCATTAACTGGTTGAGAAGAACAACTGATGCCAATAGCTTGGGCAACGAGTTCACGTTCATCATATAATATGTCCCAGTGGCATTCTCGTAATTTTAATAAATCTTTGTTGAGACCATCGTTAGTGTGTCGCCGTCTACATCAATTGTTGTATCACGATGTTGGAGAACTAAATTTCCATCTGACTGATAGCGATGAATGATAATGAATTGATGCTATCTTTGATAAGTGAGTCAGTCAGTGATGTATCATGCAAGTATAGTGCCTGGAATTTTGCAACATTTTCTAGTACTGTGTATTACAGCATACTGTCAATCAGTTTCAAATTGATACTGAAAAATATAAATCGTACCGGGCCCCCACTTTGCTCTCGACGGGACTGTGTATGTGATATATATTTTGTATTTGCTATACATGTATGTATATATATGTATATATATGTGTATGTATGCATATGTATGCATATGTATATATATGTATGTATATGTATGTATATGTATGTATATGTATGTATATGTATGTATATGTATGTATATGTATGTATATGTATGTATATGTATGTATATGTATGTATATGTATGTATATGTATGTATATGTATGTATATGTATGTATATGTATGTATATGTATGTATATGTATGTATATGTATGTATATATATGTATATATATGTATATGTATGTATATGTATGTATATGTATGTATATGTATGTATATGTATGTATATGTATGTATATGTATGTATGTTACTTAAAAGCACTTAATACTTTCGTCGTTAAAGTATCTCCCTGTGGTTGAAATATCGGCTAATATATCCTTTTAAAACTTGCATCCGTTGTCTAAATATCATCTTGTTTCCTCGGCATTCCTCCAAAATTCGAAATACCTTCTAAGCATTTATGTAGGCTTTTATTATAAGTATGATAAATATCCAAATCCAATACCTCATCAATAATTATTTCACTTTATGTCATTTAGACATCTTAGCAAATATTCAGGATTGGGTTCTGAAATCAAGAACCCAATTTCCAGCTATCGCTTCATTCAGTCCTTTCAGCCTCCGTAATAAGAAGGTTCAATATTTATGTTGCTGCTTTTCCAGCTGCAGCCAGGACGCTGACTTACATATAGGTTGCAGTGTAGTATATACCGTATACGCAGATTAAGTAATAAAGTTGTTACTTTGCCAATTTAGATAGAATGTCCGGAATTGGATGATATGAACAGTGTTATCGTAACGTCGGGAGTTTCCTAAGGCATGTCAATCGATTGTCGGACTCCATGAGTTGGTTGTGTGACACGCATTACTATCTCCTTCCCTCGTTGGCATCACTCCACGACTCCACCGATAATCAGTGGAATAAACGATTCCTAAACTGATTGAAGCGACGGGGGACGCCCCAGGGTCACCAACCTCCATGGAAACGGATCGCAGTTTGGTCTCCATCTACATATATATATATATAACGGATAATGCTGATGTCGTGGTCAATTATATATAGGCCTATAATAACGTATGAACCATGTATAAATTTTAACGCATCGTGTAGTCCGAACTTAGTGTATTCAAGGATTCCGTTATATTGTCATCTGCTTAGAAGGCCAGGCGTAATTGTTGCGAAACTATATCTGAAATGACGCTTAACATCATAATGGGCCATGCAGTGCAGAGAGCACCTCTGAATAGTTATTCTGTGAGAGGCGCTATATAAATCGATAAATACAAGACAGTATACGCAAGTATACAGATAGAGTGGAGGCAGAGACGAAGGAAATCTTATGAAGAAAGAGGAAGAGGAGGAAGTGACGAGAGACCGAGGTGGAGAAAAAAGGTTAGAACAGTAATGCCATATATTTATGTCATCAAAGGACCCAAAAACGGAAAGGAAGAGGGTGGGGAAGAAAAGTAAAGGAGAGAGACAGAGATAGAGAGATAGACAGAGACAGATACAGAGACATAGAGACAGAGACAGAGACAGAGATAGAGACAGAGACAGAGACAGAGACACACAGAGAGAGACAGAGACAGAGAGAGACAGAGACAGAGAGAGACAGACAGAGAAAGACAGAGACAGAGACAGAGAGCGCAGAAATATGACGAAAGGAGAGGAATGAAAAAGCGTTAATAAGGGAATGCTTAGTATACAAAAGGGGAGAGAAAAAGAAGGCAGAGGAGCGGAGCAGAGAAGGAGAGGAAGGTCAAGAGAAGGAAGAAAAAGGATGGTGGAGGAAAGAAGAATGGCTGGAGAAACAAGATAATTTTGGGTAAGAGGCAGAGAACAAAAGTTGGAGAGAGACTTTGGCTATCCAGAAACAGAAAGAGGGTGAAGTAGAGTTACGTAATGTCGTAATCGTTTGCATATAGGCAAAGTGTGTCCTTCCGCCGTAATGGATGTGAAGAGGTCATTGCATAACGGAATTGATCGACTTTTGTATTGAGGTAATAATATCTTCATTTAGATGAAGAAGCCAGCCTCATCAATATTCACTGATGTCTTTTGTTGATGCGTCGCACATAGATTACAGTTTAATTAAAGCAACCGATCAATTTTGACCTAATTAACAATGGCCTTCCTCACCCTCAGCTTGCAGCGTATTCGTTATCGCAAACTCCAAACTTATAAAGGGCCAATCGAAAGCCCCAACCCTTCCTAAAACCAAACCAAAAGTCAAAGTTTGACAATATTTATATAGAGGCATATCGTTTGAATACTAATATGGCTCCTCATGTTTGTGACTAAAGCCACATCAACTAAATTCCTGGGAGTTTACACTGACGACCCATTGCCATGGAAACGACATATTGTGTATATTTTTCATAAATTGGCCAAGATATTGGCATAATTTTTAGGATCCGACCTATCCTGTCTAGGAAAACTCCTTATAGCCTATATTCCGCGCAGCAGCGCGCTTGTCTAGTCTATCCATATCTTACATACTGCAATTTTATTTGGGCAACTACTTATCATTCTAGTTGGACCTCTCTTCAGACTCTCCAGAAGCCAATTGTACGAATAATTTGTAATGCTCGCTAAAGAGCCCATGCAGCTAATATATTTATAACTGAAAGAATCTCACCAGTTTAATGTATAGGCTGTAGGTCGGGGAATTTATGTAGAAGTTTCATAATAATTGTCTATTATCTAATTGATTAAAATTTGTCATTTAACAAAAACTCAAGAGGTATACACAGTCAACACATGCACTCTCTCCTCTGCAAACTACCGCCTAATCAGAGTTTGCACTACTATCAGACAGCACATGATAAAATATACGGTCCTATTTGACCAACCAACTAACGCTCCAACTGTTTAAACATCGATTAAAGAGACTTCTTATTGAACGTAAGGTCTATAGTGTGTCTGTTTCATTTTGGCTGCATGCTCTGTCTCTAATGTCTGCATTATGTGAGGAAGTTGTTCCCTTTGCCCATGTATGGATGCCAGGACGGCTGTATGTATACGACCTATATTATTGAATTAGTTCTTTAGACAGATTGCTATTTTACTTGCTTCATGTGATATTTATTTATGTAACAGGACGACCCATTGCTAGCGGAGCGGTTCGTTCCTTTGGTGTATACGTTGTTTACTGATGTGATGTTCCACAAATCGGTTCTGTAATTACTTGCTAATTTATGTTACACGATGTTAGTTCTTGAACATATTATTGGTTGGGTCTATTCTCTTTGGCAAACAATAACGTTGGTTTGATTGAAAAACGTCATCAGTGGTGGGCCCACGCACACGCGGGGAACCAACCAACGGATTCCCGTCGACAGATGGCATGGATGTTCAGAGTCTCTGGGCCAAGTTATATCCCTGAAACGTATCTGTAAACTGCGTTATATGAGTGTTTGTTATGAATGAAATAAAATCGATTTCCTAAACTGAAGGATCTCCATGCATATATATATATATATATATATATATATATATATATATATATATATATATATATATATATATATATATACTTCTTTCGTTCTCGTGATATATAGGTTCAATCATTTCATTACATATGCTTAGCCAGAGACCTGCATACATATATATACAATATGTGTGGCACGGCGACCGCGTGGTTATTTGTAGCGGGAGGTATGTGGCGCGGAGGGAGGATTCGACCCAGGTCTGAGGAAATAAATGTGTAGGGATTTTGAGCAAGTCCTTCGCTCACAATTGCTTTGCAATATAACTGCCTCTGCGTCGTTGAGACATGAGCCTTCTGAGTTGTGGAAAACCTATAGGAATTACGGTGGTATCAAAAGCAATCAAAGAATAGTAGTTTAAATATGAGCAATATCTTCGTTCATGTAATCACTAGCTCTTTCAATAAATTTTAATCAAATGTCATTTACTGAATCATCGACAACGATATTTAGGGTTCCTCAGGAAACTATATTCGTCGCAGCTGATGACGACAGTAGCGATATTCATAAATAGCATCCACGGAAGTTGGCATTGGTTTGACTCTATATACTGAGTCTACTTCTTTTAAGTCTCATAACATAAGGTTTCTTATATGCGTGTAATGTGCATTTTTCTTGTAACTGATGCTTCGTTGATCGATTTCTCTGTTCAGAGCAATGAATTTTCACGATCGAGAGAGAAATTTCGTCGTTTCTTTGTTTCAGTTACAATCAGTATTCTTGAACATTCTGCAGGTTTAACGGCTATAGCTCTGGTCTTCCGTCAATTCTTGACCCATCGCCGATCTGAGAGAGATATATACAAGCCTACTGTATAAGTTTAGGCCCATCAATGGTCGTCTGAAGCACTGTATTTGCAGACATACATGAAGCAGATCCTACATTACTGATTTGCCGTGAGTTAGAATGATTACGAGCATCGTAACTGAGACTAAGGGAGCAGATATTCCGCTGTGCTTTCAATGATAATCAGGATTTCCCTCGCTTCAGCGTCATTCATCACTTAATTGATTGAGTAGATGAACCAGTTAATTGTCGTTATATACGCTAACCCTAGACCCACACACACTCCCTCCTCCTCCGCCGTCTGTCTCTCCATTCGTCTGTATCTGTCTGCGTGGATTTATCTAAAGTCCTAAAGTGATAAAGTGAAATAAAGGCAGAGTGTCTGCATGCGTTCTCCGCTCTGCATGCTAATGGCGCCACTGCGATATGTCTGTTCACACTTGAGTCAGTAGCTAAACGACTTAATGACTATAACGTCCGCTGTATATATATATATACGCTTATCATATGTATAGCGCATTTATGTATGTGTGTCTGTGCGCGCGCATGTAGTTTGCGCAAGGAACTACTTTTTTGTAGGTATATTTAGTTCTGTCCAATGAGATACATCGAACTCGTGACCTGAACCTTTAACTTTCAAGCTATTTCTAAATATAGTAGATTCCATATATTATGCTTGTAACTATTGTCGATTAATTCAGGATAGATTTGATGACCATGTGTCTTGCATGGGCTATGGTAATCAAGGTTCTTCACCATCCAGACAACCTGCTTAATTATGCCGATCATCCTTTTACTCGACCTCGACTCCTCTGCTTATTTCTCAAGTTCTCCAACCAAGCCATATATCCAACACTGCACCACGCTTCTTGAACGATGTTACTTATGAATCCAACACTTTTTCCCGTTCCTCCACCATTATTTCCTATCACCCATCACGACCATCTGCCTCAAATTTCTCTATCGATCACCCCTCGGGCCTTTCACTCAGACCTGAAGTTTCAACTCTTCAAGAACTTCTACCATGGCTCAATCGATCCATCGTCCACTAATGCAGGTCGTATACTCGACAACCGCCTTAACAATTACTCTACTCAGCTATCTGAACCCCTGCAGGGTAACCTACCTGGACCATCCTTTCGACCACCCCTTTGATTCGACGCAGCGCTCTTAAATGAGCTGGTGCCCTGCACTTGACTTAGAAGTTGCGCTTTAGAAGTTTGGAGATTACGACAGCAATTATAGCACACTCGACGTTCGTTTTGTTGAATAAAACTTATCTGTTAAGAACGCACGAAGGCAGATATAAACACACGAGTGAAAATGGATGATAAATGTAGTTGCAATAATAATCGATAACCTATAGTGAATATTTTTATATAAAGATCTGGGAATAGACTGGATATAGTTGTCTTGGGAACAGTGAAATGGTTGTGTTGTGTACTGATAATTGGTAAATGGAGATTGGAGGAGTGGAGGGGTATACTTATAGTGAAGTACATGCTTGCAATGGGGTATACGCAACCCCATTGCAAGCATGTACTTCACTATAAGTTATATTATAGCATAGAGAAGTGTTGTTTGGCATCGACTGTGTCATACAAGTTCGGAGACTGTTGGAAGGGATTGATCTAGGTAACATAGAGGTGTTTTACTTTCATTACATAAAGGGCAATTAATTATTAGTTTCGCGTTCAGTGAAAAAGCCTATGTAATTCCTCCATCTTCAAATCCCAAATTTCTCTCCCCTTGCCTTCGATTTGGTGGGTCATCAGGTATTGCTCCGACGCTTGTAGCTTTCTATAGTGGACAGCGGCCTCTCTGGTATTCCTCTATACCCTGGTTTAGATAATGCCTCAAGTGGTTGCTCTTGGAGACTCGACTTTGCATTGGGCTGGAGTTAAACGAGACGTTTCCTAGGGATCCAAGCTTTGCACCCAGCTGTTCCTTTGCACCGCCAACATTAATTTTCTCCCCAATATACACGCTAAACAAGTAGCAGCTATAGCAAAGGCCGATCAAGGCATTGCAACAACAAATTACATTGATGTTGGCTTCTCGGGGCAGCATTAACAGTGCTAAAAGGCGTTCTTATACAGGAAACGGGGGATATGTAATTGCCTCCGTCACTTCAGGTTGGGTATGGTTATGTGACAGCTCGAAGGTCATGTCCGCTATTGCGTAGTGCATGGGCAAACTCCAGAGTCATAACTCAAGTTATATTTACTGGGTGTACTTTACTTCATGTTTATAGTTCTTAATATAATACTGTTTAGCCTTTTAAAAGAGGGTTAGACCAAAGGCTGTCTCTTTCTCTTTGTAGATCGACCCCAATTATGCAGGAAGTATTAATAGGAACTAGGCCCAGTGATGGAGCCGACCCTCAACTGACGGGTTCTCTATGTATACAGGCTGGGCCAAAGAAAAGTACACCCCTACAGCAATTTGCTAATACTTCGGCCAAAAGTACGAGATATCAAATGAAATTTTGCAGGCTCAAAACCAATTCATATGTGCATATAACTGCCAAAATTGATTTAAAAATTTCAAAAAAAATAAAATTTATATCACGTTTAATGAGTGCAACCACCGATTTTTGATGGTCAAAAACATTTAACGCCGCAAGGGCCACGCGCTGCATTTGGCGATGCTGTGTCACATTCTCATGTACAGATCTGCACTGGCCAGAGTAATCGTAAACCACAGATTTCTCTAGAGCTGCTCTAAAGCCAAACGCAGGGCACCAGCTTATTCACGAGCGCTGCATCGCATCAGACGGGCTGTCCAGAAATCGATGCCCACTGGAAATCCGAGTCCGGTTGTCAGAGAAAGGCAGAGCAGCTGTTGCGGCGGGTTTCGTGATGTGAGGCTACTATATATAAAGTACTAAATGCTGTCGTAGGAAACTGTAAACACGAGACAATATAAGTTGCCAGCTGCGTGACTGTAATGACGAGTGCGAACAATAGGGTCACATTTTCAACACTGTCCTTAACGCATGCGTTGTTTCAGAATGTGATCCTACAGTATTATATAAATCTATCCATGGATCAGGAGCTATAGAACAATATATAGTGTTGAACATTTGGACCCACACTAATACTGGTTAATACCTCTAGAAATGATAATTACCCCTCGTGATTGGTGCTTTTTTTAATTTTAACTGCATGCTAACAATGATTGCTGGTTAAACTGTGATAGGTTAGCCTGCGTCACGTTGTTGTATCGTGTTCTGACTCTCGCATGCCCTCAGTTTATTCAAAGGTCGAAGGTCATTTAGTGACTCCTTGAAACCGGTTAGAGAAATTATTGCGTAACAAAATGGCTATAAATAATAGGCCAACTTTACAGAAAACGTGGAAGAAAAATACCAAGGAGTTAAGCGGAAAATGTGCGAAAATATGTGAAGGTCGTAGAAATATCAGAAGAATTCAAAATTTCTAGTGAAGAAAAATGAAAAAAGAGCTACAGATCAAATTTGAAACAAAACCAGAAAATTATATATGAATGACTAAAAGTGGGTCATAAAAGTATCGTAATGAATTATAGAAGTCAAAAGAGTTAAAACGTCATTTCATTCTGGGGGTCTGAATCCTTGAAAGTTGACTGGCGCAGTTTTCGAGAACCAAAGTGTCCGTAACTTCATATATGAGGTCCCCCAGAGACTCGAAGATAATTAAAAGGCCACCAACAAATATCCTGTATATATCCCATCCCTCGACCACAATTAAATACAGCCACCCCTCGCTTATTAAATCCTCCATCGCCCGATAAACTGAGCAGGAAGGATGCGAGTTTGAATATTGAATGAATGCATGCACACTGCACAGTCTGTAAAGCTGTAATGGCGTCAATTTCTATAGATATAGGATATATGCGCAGCGATCATGAAGCACAAACAACCAAAGAGTCATTTAAATTCTGCGTGAGCGAATTCCTCTTATATATATATATATATATATATATATATATATATATATATATATATATATATTGTGTCTACATGGAAGGTTGACCTTGAAAGCCTATCGTATTCGGTAAGACGATATTCCGCTGTGGGAGCATGATTACGTCACACGAGAGCCCTATATAATACATAAAATATGACCTACAGAGAACATTCGACAATTCTCTGAAACTGAACCAACCCACAAACAACGTAGGCCCACTTATACTTATGCATCATGCATGCTTGTTGCGTGGCAATTTATTTAAGTCAAACATGGAATCAGAGATAACCCATTAGATTCTTGCAATCATACTATAGTCTCTCTCTCTCTCGCTCTCTGTCTGTCTGTCTGTCTCTCTCTCTCTGTCTCTCTCTCTCTCTATCTCTGTCTGTCTCTCGCTCTCTGTCTGTCTGTCTCTCGCTGTCTCTCTCTCTCTCTCTGTCTCTTTCTCTCTCTATCTGTCTCTCTCTCTATCTGTCTCTCTCTCTATCTGTCTCTCTCTCTATCTGTCTCTCTCTCTATCTGTCTCTCTCTCTATCTGTCTGTCTCTCTCTATCTGTCTGTCTCTCTCTATCTGTCTGTCTCTCTCTATCTGTCTGTCTCTCTCTTATTCTCTCTCTTCTATATATATATACAAATATATATATATATATACATTGTGTATGTGGCACAGTGGCCGATCGGTTAGAGCGGTCAGCCCGTAGCGTTCAGTGTGGGCTGAGGGCGCGGGTTCGAGCCTCGTCCGGGGCGTCAGTCACTGTGTAGGGACCTTGAGCAAGTCCTTCGCGCACAATTGCTCTGCAGTACAAATGCAATTATGCTGTCGAGGCGTATGTATGCACTTCAGAGCAAAACTGTTGGAAGAAGGGCGGTATTAAATTTCGGTAATAAATAAACAATAAATAAATATATAAAGGCTCATGTAGATATAGACATATGTTGGATCTGTATAAGTATTGCATACACACAGCATATTATACACATAAATTATATGCATATAATGTATAAATACATATATTTATGCGGTTACTGACGTCTCCAAGCGTTATTAAACCCGTTTCATGGCTACCCACTCGTTACCCATTTCTTGGTCACAAAATTTGCATAATTTGGTAAATTAGTATCAGTAAATTGGGTCATATCCCAATTTAATTTTCTGTGCAATGTCTATTTTTAAATTGTGAATTCGAACTTTAGTTGGCATCTGTCGTGGCATGAAAGACGAAGCAATGGGAGACTCTTTTAGGTTACTTAGCTACCACTGCCTGCATATGGTCTGGTAGAGCCAGTCTCAAGCCGGACTGATGGGGGGAACGACGCTGATCTTCCTCATTGTTACACGGTGCCTTTAAACAGGAACGACCAGCCGAGATATACATCCACAGCCAGTAATGATCTTTGACGTCACTCACTGGCCTAAAAGTTCAGTAATAAATATATCACTATTTACTACTCAGTCTCACTCCATGTTTCTTTCTTTCTCTCTGTGCCCTCTTCTCTGGCTCTTTCGCTCGCCCTCTTGCCGATCGGTCTAAAAGCTAATGACACCAAAGTCGTGTCCGTCAGCTGTGACTATATATACAGAATCATCCGGACTAAGAGAAACAAAGAAATGGAGAAATGGAGAATTAGAGAAAAACAGATAGGTAGAGAAACAGAGAGAAACAGAGAGGCAGAGAAACAGAGAGAAACAGAGAGGCAGAGAAACAGAGAGAAACAGAGAGGCAGAGACACAATAACAAAGACAGAATGAGAATTCAGAGTGGTAGAGGTAGATTACTGAGATTACTGAGATAGAATGAGAGAGAGAGACAGAAAGAGACAGAAAGAGATACACCATATACATGACGCATATATGTGGCATTGCTGCAGGGGCACGGCGCCATGTTCATCGGATGATACCGTACAGTGCATAGACAGATTATAAAATTATTCTATTTTTTACCGTGTCTTCAGCTAAACCGGAGTTCGAGTACAGTCGACAGACAGACAAACGGTCTTCCTGCATTAGAATGCATCTCTGCCTATAACATACATTCGATGAGCGGCCACACTGCGAAATGTCTTGTATATAGGTTGTATACAAGGCATAACACACTCAATGTCTCAGCGTGTATGCGTGTGTACGTGCGCATGTATGCGTGCGTGTGTTGACTGTTGCTCTGTCTCTACGTAGTCTGCTGAATGTTGAGGCGCCCAGAAGAAGGAAGAGCGCGGGCAGAGGACCTCGAAGATCATCGGATGCGTAGATGGACTTCTCAGGAGAAGAGAGCGAAGGCTTCGTTGGGTTATGCGCGTTAAGTGCAGGTCAAAGGGCATCGCCATATTCATTCATTTTTTATATAGCGCCCTTTCAATGTAACGATAGACTCATTGTGCTCAAGACCGTATACGCATATAAGCTCTTCGCAGTTCATCCAGGGAATTCTGGGGCATATATGGCAATGTTCGGTTGCAAGAAGCAACGCGTAAGGTGGTGACACTATATGTACTTCTTTAATTAAATTGGGATCGTAATTCTCAGGAGGATCACGAACGTGTATTGCCCTTGTAATTTTGATGCATGGAGTGAATTTGATGGGAGTATATATACAAGTTACATCTCTATATATCTGAGCTGCATACCGAATCAACTTTACTTTGATACACCGCCCGATAAACTGTAGGATTTCAGTCAAATGATTATAGAACGAAATAAAGGAACTGTAGAGGAAACGTTGTTTACAAGAAGAATGTTACATGTACAGAATTAAATGATATTAAGATGAAAATCTTATATAGGAGGGTTTTGCAGAATCTACTTTGGCCTAAACAGCAGAACAATGTATGCCTGTTCGGAGTAGAGGTGCATTCGGTAGCTGCAATCTCTATAAAACGACGATTGCTGAGGTCGAACCTTGTGAGCGGACTCCGCATAGCGACCATAGAATAGTAGTTATCGCACATATGTCTCGCTCCACAGATTCGGATTTACTGATTTTTGGATCGTGTTAACATAACAACTGAAGAAATAGATGAATCTGGGGATTTGTGTGACGTGCTTCAACTTAGTATACAGTTAATTTAGCATCGCTAAGTACAGGGATGGGGCTAACTCATGCGCAGCAATTTAATTGTGCGGGAACGCTTCTTCCTTTAGATTAGAGAGCAGGGCAGACGGACAATCGGTGTTTCGTGTGAATTATTACTCTACCGATTGATTCTGGTCAGCGCATCGTTTAACTTCGCTTCGTCCAATGCACCCAATCAGTCCTTTTGTTCATTCAAGACTCCGATTACTCCGGAGATTTGCCTTCGCTTTATTAATTTCTCCGACAGAACCGATCGGACGATGAGCAGTTAGGGAAGGCGGCGCTTCGGGCGGTTAATTGCTGACGAGGACCGCCTGTGGACCGAGGCTGGACCGGGTCGAACCAGACCCCCGTATGCTGAGAAGCAGGTTGCAGCAGAGGCGCCGTTGTTGGTGAGGAGTGGCGGAGTCTGTCATTAGAATCGGTGATAAATTCTCTCAATCTACCGCATGTGGCTATCGTTTCTGGTGCTGTCAGGGAGGGAAGTGGAATGGGGGATGGGAGAGGGCGTTGAGTCTCCATCGAGGGAATCTAACTAAACGAATCGTCTTTTAAATCTCAGATGAATCTGGAGATCGGCGATTATCTGGTCGTAAGGGCGATTGCCAACTGCCCCACTGACTGACTGGCGAAGCATATCAAAGACTCTGATGCAATGTATACAGCGCTATACACTGAGGCCCATGTGATGTGTTGCTTTTTTTCAAACGTTTATAGAGCTGTGTATAAATGCAGATTGCCTGCTGCCTCGTGCAGATGACAGTTAATGGTTCGTTTGATGATATTCGAGAAATGATTCTATAAATCATAACTAATATAAATCATATTTGCGATGAACTCCTAATTCTAGACCTGTAGGCTACATGCTGTTATCTTGAAGATCTCATCATCATGAACAGTAGAACAGTAGAACTGTAAAGTCCGAAGCTTTGCTAAGCATAATGCGCGCTCAACCTAATAACGACATACATCCAACTACATGTATGAGCTCTATATAAACACACTTACTTACATAACCATAACCATAATCGCATATGTTTATTTTTCACATACATGCTCTCATGCATGCATACACTAATGCATGCATGTACACACATGCATACACTCAATTTGAATACATAGGCGTATACACTCAATTTGAATATATGCACTCAATTTGAATATATGCACTCAACTTGAATATATGCACTCAATTTGAATATATGCACTCAATTTGAATATATGCACTCAACTTGAATATATGAACTCATTTGAATATATGCACTCCATTTGAATATATGCACTCAAGTAACTTACTTCTCTTCTTTTTCTTCAAAAACTCAACTGTCGATTGCTGACTATTGCTACCAGTTTCGTCGATCTTCTGTGACGTCATCCCCTTTCCGTTTATGACGTCAGCTCAAAGAGTCTGTGCTCATATGACGTCAAATAGAACATATTACTTGATTACTAGGATTATTATTGTTCATTCGTTCATTCATTTATTCTGAGCATTTATATAGCGCCTCTTCAAGAAACCTACTCAGGAGCGCTCCCAACCAGACACCACTATAAGGAAGAAAGATTTGAGGAACTTGTAAAAATTTGACGATTGGGCTACAAGTTGTTATTCATATTGTTGTACAGTGTTAGATGAATGTAAACAATGGTTGTTACCAGACTAGTTATGAATGATTAGCTGTGTTTTGTTCTTACAGGAGATACTGAAGGCCTCTGGTCGTCCGGATAAACCAGCCAAGGGTCGAACTGGTTGGCCGCAGCAAGTATGGGCCGCTGAACTGAAGTAGCAACCTAGGCAGACGTACACTGAATACTCTTCCATAACGAATAGCATAGTAGTCTCAACGAAGGCGATGACCGAACCCAATCGTGTTTGGCATTAGCGCACCATTCATCGTCGCATTTGCGACACAATTACCGCTGAAATACATGTTAATGCAAAATAGCAACGTTTTCCTGCAGCCAGCAATCCATCTACTTCCGTCATGCGCACTGTTGAAAACGCAGCGTCATCTGTAGACGTATTGCGGCAGATTTTCATCGGATTATCTTTCATTCTCATTGAAGTTGTAAACTGTGATCAAAATCAACAGATCTTAGAAGAAGTTGGACACGTACGTAGTCCTACAAAATTGGAATTCAATGAGATTCTATATCGAACCATCCAGGACGTTAAGGAACTGACGTTAAGAAACGAACTGATTCTGCTCAATTGACGAAATTGTATACGACGCGGCAATCTGCTCTAATTGACGTCATATAAATGCAGACTTTGGAGCTGACGTCATAAACGGAAAGAGAATGATGTCAAAATAGGGCGATGAAACTTTTAGCAATAGTAATACCAAAGATGGAAAGCAAACTGGTAGACTTCTGCATTTATCTGAACGGATTTTCTGTACAGATCAGTTAATTGCGAATCGATGCGTTCGTAATAATATATAGTTAATCAATCAACAGGATTTAAACGGTGAACAGTTTACGAACATGAACATTTATGAACATGATGCGTGTTTTGATACTGTCAAAAACTTCATCTCGTAAAGGCCTATAAAATGTTCTGTCATTTTCTCTCCTATATACTATGAAACTATCGCCAGTTTAAGAATCCTTGTGCGGAGTGGTTTCAGTTTATAACGACACTGTGCATATGTGTCAGCAAAGATCTTTGGTGTAACTCTCATCCTTTATCAAGACTTGGGACTGGCACTGCCAGAGTGCAAACATGTAGTTTTGAGGAGCAACTATATGCATGCCGTTAAAACGCACAGTCGTCGGCCTTTTGATTAAAATATTTATTATAATCCTGTTAATTGGTCTAATGCAATTTATAACTTACAGTGCCTGCAGCATTCTTCTCTACAATCAATCTCTGAACTTTTAACGTTAATGCTCATTCACATATATACCGGTCACGTGTCTCTGTCCACACGGTGTTCATTCATATGTATACGAGCTGTGTAAGTCTGCTTTATTATCATGTATGTATATATATGCTACGTAAAAACATTAAATAGCTAAGAATATATATTATATATATTGAGCAATTAAAACATTAAATAGCTAAGAATATATATTATATATATTGAGCAATTCCGTCATTGTTCCTACGTTGCGACAGTGACAGTCCCAAACACAGTAGAAATGAGGAGGGCGCATGACGCTAATCGTCATTGTTATGAAAGTGTCGTTAAACACCAACTGATCTCATCACACATGAGTGATCAGCGACATCGATGTTCTCTTGTAATGTAATTCTGTGTGTAATGTGGTTCTGCACTTTGGAAGTATAGAGCTATACAAAATGCAAATATACATAATGTTGTGATATATTCGTTTATCCTCTGTGTTTTATTATGTAGCTTTTTTCACCGAATAACTGTCGTAGGCCAAAAAATGAAACTATCGTTTTAAAATGCATTTACTGTCAAATATCTAGAGATAAATGAAACCAGTTAGCAATATTCAAGCTTGTTTGAGATCCTGATAATCAAACAGGATTTAATAGCAAACGCGTGCGTGTTAGCTTACCATATTTCGTGTATATCCGACTTAGACATAATATATTTTAAAACTTATAACTTATAGGATTATAGTTTTGTCCTTGCTGGGCCTTGCCACTGCCCTTCTGCGAAATTTCTGGTTTACCCTACCTTGAGTGCAACGGATCTCCGCTCTCTCCACTCTATTGAGCAGACAATTCCTATAGAAGATGCGAACGGAAGCCTCTGGCGGTATATATAGGTATACAATGTGAGAGGGTGACCCAACAACGCAATAGCAAAGAGGTCGAAGAGAAAGTCCTAAATAAGAAGTGACATTCACAATGGGTCATTTGTCGGTTCGATAACATTTGCATTTTCCATATATGAGCTAAATCGATGTTCGATCAATGATTTTGCAATTGACAGACGTATTATGGTTTAAACCTACTGACTGCGCATCGGATCAACAAAATTCAAATTGAGATTTGATATCAAGAAGTGTTATATCCTATATTGCCAAAAAACTACGCCAGTTTTGAAACCGAAATGGATGCATGTGCTATGCTTTCAATAATTCACCGTTTTCGACTTCACATATAGGGTCAAATTTGAACCAAACTTGTCTACTTGGCATTAAGCATTTAAAAGATCTTCATGATGAGCCTAACCTAACACACTGCAGCTTAAGCCAATAATTCCTTCGCTGTCGGACCCCATTCCATTAGGTGTTCTGCTGAGACTGAGTCAAAGCGGATCAATTATGAGATGACAGTCAACTCGATAATTCCTCCTCTTCTAGCTCTGACATTCTCTGTCTAGCGTGTGTGTATGTTTGATTTGGACTCAGGTGTAGGCTACATCGCTCTTACGCTACTCAAGATGACGCCTCGAACTCATGTGTCATTTGGCGAAACCACCGATTTTACGTAGTGCCGCTCATTTGAATTGGGTTCAATCTTGAATGGCAGAAAGAGAACTGCTTTAAAACGCAATTCATTTTTCGGAACTTCACAGCAATTGAGCGAATTTAGATCTCTGAATTCTGTCATATGAAGCAGCTATTTTAAATAAATGGGTGTTGTATTTGACAAAAAGCTGTCATTCAGTGAACATATCAATTTCTATACAGGTCGGCCCCCTATAATTCACATCCGTGATAGATACCATATTTAAAATCCTGCATATTTCGCTGTTGCCATCATGCCGTCTCGACCACTGAAACTCGCTGACAGAATTTAAACAAACAAGTGGACGAAAAACCCATAAACCTTGGCCAGAACTTTGATTGAAAAGGCCAAACATGAAGATATATGTCAACGAACCTAAAATCATTGCACCGTCTATATATGTGCAGGGAATGACCTAGACTGGGCCACAGGACTGTAACACGGAGAGTATGCGGGTTCGAACCTCGTCCGTGCACGGAGCCGTGACCAAGTCCTTCGTGCTATAACTGTTATTGCGCTGCCGAGCGTGTGTACACTTCTTATGATCTCGTTATATACGAAGAGCAATATCAAATTACAGCCGTTGCGTATTAGTTTGCTATCAGAATCGACATTTCATTTACTATCGTCGACCTCTCATGCCTCCAAAGAATTCTCTGTAAGTTGACTGCATGCGTTTGTCTGACTATTCCGTCAACTAGAAAATCTCTCTGTTTCTTCTTTTCTCCAAAGAACGTTTGGACTTTCAGAACCTCACTGAAACTCGTCTCTTCCTGGCACAGTTTCATCAGCATTCTGTTCTGTGTCTACTTGGATTCTCTTCTTCGCTTTCGACCTGATTCACTCTGGAACTCGGTCGATCTAAGTTAAGCTATGTTCATAAATTAAACTATAGTTTAACGTTATTTCAACAATTGTTCGGCACAGTCCGAACCGTCGTTACAATCTCTTGTCTAAATGCCATTGTCTAAATCCGCGTTATTAGTTCTGTATTCTCATCACTCCATTGTTTCATTATCTCGTCTTAATTACTCGCATCATATTCATTCACACTAGATATCAAACAGTTTTACTATTTAACAATCTAGTTCATATAATTCATCTTTGCCATTATTTTCATTTGCAGTTATCTGTACGCCTAATCCTATAAGCAGAGACCAGCAGTTCTAACAGTTCAGAATTACTTGGGTTTAAAGGAACAAGTAACATGGCCATCGAGTTATAAACGCGGAAGAAACGAATCTCATATATCTCGGCTCATTGAGTAGCTTATAATTATCTGTAGCATACATGACATTTATTACGATGGCTATTTCCATTTAGTGTCTTCCTCTATTGACTCCATGGATTCAATTTCCATCGAAAGGATAAACCTCTTCACCTCCTTTTCCTCCTACCCATCATCTCTCCTCTATTTATGAAGTTTTTACATGGCTGACACGAGATGTCACTTGGCAATAAGTGTCAAGGCATGCAGCTGCCTTCTCCCTTCACACGCTAAGACAATATGCTAGACATGTGCATTAATGTGTGGGTGTACACCCATACGAACGTACAGGGCCTATAGCCATGTACACGCGCATACACTTATACTGCGTGTATACATACCCACGTATACATTCATTCATTCATTCATTTCGATAATTTATATAGCGCTTCTTCGGGGGAAACTACTCAGAGGTGCTCCCAGCCCAGCCACGGCCAAAGAGAAATGACTTTAGCAGCTTACAAAAGGTAGGTAGATCATTGTAAGGGGAAGACGGAAGGCAACCGTGAGCCCATTCCAGGTGGACGGACCAACCACTGAGAAAGCTCGACGCAGCATTAGCGACCAGCGGGCCCTGGACACCAGAAGCTCGCCTTTAGCAGAAGAGCGCAGTGCTCTACGCGAAAGGAGTTCAGACACCGGACGACACAGTTCAGTCAAGTAGAATGGCGCACAACCAGAGAGACACCGCCATGAAGACACTCATATAACCTACACACAATATATACATACCAAACGTACACCTACATTGATATATATATACATCGACATGGATACATATGGATATAATGCAATACAACGGCAATTTCCATCCATCCAAGTTTCGAAAGTGCACGTATACCTTCTCAACACGACACAATATCAATGGCTCAGAGTATCATTACAAGCAATGGACTGAATGAATGACTTACGACCGCCGCAGGTGAGCCTCGAATCCATCATCTCTCTGTTGATTGGCCATCATACTCCACATGTAATACACATGCGTACATACACACACACATATATACATATATACACACACACACATATATATACATAGATACATATATACATATGATACCATATATTACATACATACAGACATGCATTCATACATAAATAAATGCCGAAATACATGTCTCCGATGTCTATTTTGCTCTGTACAGTTCTCCTCAGAGGATTTCCGTCATCCTACGAATCCAATGCAACCCATCCTTTCAGCTGGACATCCAATTGCTGCAGACGCTGTGTTTGCATGCGTGCGTATGTGTGTGCGTATGTGTGTGCGTATGTGTGTGCGTATGTGTGTGCGTATGTGTGTGCGTATGTGTGTGCGTATGTGTGTGCGTATGTGTGTGCGTATGTGTGTGTGCGTATGTGTGTGTGCGTATGTGTGTGCGTGCGTGTGTGTGTGATCGTAATTCTGATGTTCGCTTGATTGATGTGTCTATAGATCACGTGTACCACGAGGTCTATTGTTGTTCTGGCTGATGATGATGCTATACTGCTGTTGCTGCTGGCGGTGGGGGTGGTTGGGTGGTGGTGGAGTGGTGTATTTAGTCTTCTTCGTTACACGAAGCACATGGCCTGCGATCGGATGCCATGAAGAATCGAAAGAAGGTTGTTTGACAGACAGCGTGACTGTACACTCCGTCGCTGCCACGCGATCTCTGCTGCAGCGCATTGCCAGTGACTCGAATATATTAATTGTCATATCAAAATCCACTCACATATAAATATCTGTAATGGGCATCAGCTTTTAAACAGTGCCCACCCGTATATACATCTACATAAGCATATATAATTATATATATATAATCAATGCATGTGTCTGTGGATATTCTGCAAGTGGCGTGACTTCAGTTATTGAGAGTACTATTCGCTGAGAATTATATATATATATATATATACATACATAGACACACACACACATATATATATATATAGGATATATGTGTATGAGCAGATCAGTAGCTCTTGCCACAGGTGAAGGTCGTTGGCAGATTTAGCCTCCTTGTTCCGGAAGAATATAGACATCGTGGTGGGCTGTCTGAAGTGGTAGACCAATACAACGCGGTCTCCATGCAGGCCTATAATGCCTTCAGGCTGGCTTCCACTTCCTACTCTGTAATACACATATACTTGATTCGACCTTGGACTGAGCACTTACATTCTCTGCGGGTCTTCTGTGCTCATCCTTGCCCGTGATAGATACCTGCCCAATTATGCAGTATAAACTAAGATTTTATTTTTTTTATATTTAAGTATTTATAAAGCGCCTCCAATAGGGTGAACCATTCAAAGCGCTGCCATGCAGTGCGCAACACCTCGCAAGAGGAAGTCTATAGATTTTGAGACAAGCAAAATAGGGGAGAGACTGCCAGATAGAATGTTAGAGCGAACAGATTGAGAAAGATTCGAGTACGAGTGTATATATGAACAGATTCCACTAAGAGGGGCCAATTGAAGCAGAGCATCGAGTCGGAGTCTTCTTTTTTCAAGAAACGTTTTTCTTCCCCTTCTTTTTCAGTGATCGCAGATTCACCAGATCGAGAGCTCTTTCAAAAAGTGCCTCGATATGTGACAAAGTTTGAATATACATTATGTGTGCAGATGACCTTAATTGTGAAATGTCAATTACAAATAACAACCACATAAAACACGTCGGATTTGCACGAATCCCCAGATTCAGCCTCGGCCAGGATGGAGAGGGGCAGCTCTTGTTCATGGCACATGTATATAGCCTGTATGGTAGCACTCATCCATAGACTTTCTTCAGTTGCTCGTCAGCTGGATGCAGCATCTTCTGTAATTTGCTTTTGTCCCATAGGGTGGCTTGGTTGTTCATTCACTGTGGGTCATCATCTTCCCACAGCTGCCACATTCCATCTCGAATATCTTCAACCATTTTTCGTTTAAAACTCTGTTCAATTCGATATACATGCATACATAAAAAATTACATACATGCGATCATATATACACTCGTACTCGAATGCAAACGTATGCATAAAATCATACATACATACATTACTATAATAATTTGGTCATACACTAACTAAGAACTGTTCTTGATGACTGAGCTTCTCCATAGTTCTACCTACTCTTGGGAGCTCGCTCTCTGTCACACTGTGTCTCAGTCCACCTCTGCTCAATCGCTTGTGACATTTGCTTTCAACTTTGAACTAACCTTTTTCATGCCGCTATTCAATTGGCTGATCCTTTAAATATATATCTGATGCCTTGTGCACTACTGACACCGGCACTACAGAGGTTACTAATTGCAGTTGCAACAATAGGCGATTAAAATCCACAGGTGGTCTAACAAATTGACGTTGCCCCGAATACGGGCTTCAACTCAGGCGAGCGACAAAAACCTTTCTTTGACATTAAGACGAGCCTTTAAATATAACACTGTAGTACATATGCAAAGGAAGAAGGAAGGAGATTAGTCGCTGGATGCAACATATTCAACGCATTACGGTCGCCACATCTGATCCGGTCCATGTAAACAAACACAAGAAGACGATACCTACAAAGACACGAGAAAACGAACGGAACTCACGGGCTCACGGACAACGACCACACAAACAGCAAAGGAGAGAGTTTCACGTTTTTCTCAGAATGACGCATTTGTTTGTAAATACTGAATAAGTCAACAGTGTAAAAATCGAAAAAATACACGAAGACTACCACACACAGTCACTCACACACACGCACACATATCAACACACGCACACATATCAACACACGCACACATATCAACACACGCACACATATCAACACATGCAAACAATTTAAATCGATAGTCGTGTGAGGACTGAGGAACATCTCTGCGTACACATAATTTAATGAAAATACATGCTTTCCCATATGCTTACCCATATGCTTACCCATATGCTTACCCATATGCTTACCCATATGCTTACCCATATGTATTCACAATTATGCATATATTGCGTAAGCATGTATCAGTGTGTTTGGCACTGTTTGCGCATATCTGCTCAATGCTCGGTGTACGGAAAAAACGAACCTCTAGATTTGCTATGATAATTTGTGAAAATATAGAGAATTGGATATGCTTCAGTTCATTGATCGACAGAGTTAGTTATAATGTGTCTCCAAAATGTAAACTTTGGCCTCAACACATGCACCAAGACTCACTTGCCACTGAGTAATTGCTGCATCGATTCCAAATTTTTTTAAATTTCGTCCCATGCCTGTACGATACGTTGACGCAGTTGTCCGACGTCGAGTATACTTTGTCTCGTTAACCTTTTTAACGGCAAGTCCAGATTTTATAGTCCACGGGATTGATGTACAGGCTAATTGCACGTCACATTGCAGCAGGTATGAAATCTGGAGTCTCGTTTGCAAGAAGTTCAACGGCATTGCGAGTTCGGTGAGCAGGAGCTAGTATTGACCATCGATATATACATCCTGTGGAAACAATGTCGTGTAATATTCGGGAAAACTCTCGGATACCTAGTGGAAAGTTCTGTATAACAAAACATCCTGATACACCATTAACTTTAATTCCACGAATTGTATCTCGTCTGTTCTACCAAGTGCTGAAACACCGATCGTGACCATATGCATAAATCTATACGTACAGAAGGGCGTTTAGACCACCAAGTCTTCATACTTTATCAGAAAACTTCCTAAGAAAAGTTTTGCCCTTAAACCCCGATTTTAGCTCTAATATTTAGTATTTCTGTCCTGTTCTCAATGAACGCCATGTTGTAAAAATGTCACCGAAATTACGTCAGAGTTACAAAAATTTCTAACTGGTATAGCACACAATTATAAATATAATTGCTATTATTATTTGGAGTAAAATATTAATGGATTTCATAAAATATTTAATGTTTTGTATTTATTTCTCTTAGAAGAGATTAGAAGAGATTCCTATTTTTTCCGTTCACAGTGTAAATATGCAATATAGTGCATGTTGGTCTGTGTGTGTGCGAGCGAGTGTGCCTTAGTATTATTGCGTGTGCCTGGCACATGTGTGCCTGTGCACATGTGTGCCTGTGCACATGTGTGCCTGTGCACATGTGTGCCTGTGCACATGTGTGCCTGTGCACATTATATGCCTGTGCACATGTGTGCCTGTGCACATTATATGCCTGTGCACATGTGTGCATAAGTCCTGGTAACACAAATTGCGATGAACCGATTCGCCTGGCGATGGACTGATGATGGTATATTCGTAATTGACGGAACTCAACCGTTGTCTGTCACCTGATACATTCTAAAACTCCAAATCATTTCAACACCTGTCACATGTCTCTCAGCGATATATTGGCCATTATAGGCCATCCACACGCATATATATACTGCAACAAAGACATCGGATGTCGGCTAACATAGGCCCTATATGGGGCCTGTGAATAATAGGCTAATCATGCATGTCTAATTAACATTATCACATAATCACCACACATGTATGTCCTAGTCATGTATGTATACTATAGCTATTTTTATAGCGCATACGGATGTAATTGCCATGCCTCTATAAAAGCTGGGTCTTTAAAACTAATAATTTTATGTTATGGAACTTTCATGACTTAGCATATCTCGAAAGAATCTTCTGATTAAACGTATTTGTTCTACTGTTGTCGAGTTGTGGCCAGAATAATTTTGATCTCAGTTTTCCGATGAATTGTGCATAGGGTCTATAATCAGATGGCACAATGGTGTCTGCTGCAACGTGAACTCGCATCTCATAACGTATTCATTATAATATATAGGATGCGTTAGTTGCATGGCGATGGCTAATCAAAATTATTGTTAAGTTCACTAATTAATTAATATATAGGATTAGTAAAAATGGTTAATTTAAGAGTGGCGTTTAATTAGAAGCGTGGGGGTTGAATCGTTTCACCGTGCACATGTTCACGTGGTGCGATTGGACATATCCGACATACCGCTGTCCACTGGTATATAGGCCTACCCAAATCGAACAGTGAAGTAACTTCGAGATATCCTTCATTTTCTACCATTGAATCGAACACAGTAATGCCAATAACTTCCCCCAGTTACGGACCCCTTACTTTGGTATCTATGAACGAGGTACTGAGTACTACTGACGCTTGATTTCACCTATATATATATATATCAAAGCCACGCACAGATAGATAGGGTTTACGCGTGTTATAAATTGAATTTGTCTTGATGCTTGAAGATAATTGCAAGCGTGTCTGCAGAACGTGGTTGGTGTTTTAGATTTTCATAATGCTGCCATGTACAATATTCTTCTCAGCATAGATCTACTCAGTTATAATTGCTGCCATTTTTTAAAATACGGCTACAAATTGTAATTTGTTGTGAAATGCGCAGAGGCTCTCATTGTTTTATTTTAATTCGTAGGGCCTAATCATAAACTCTACATTTCTACAGCGCCCACAAAGGCGAAGTCGCGGGAACCAGCTTATTCACAGACATTTAATCATAACATAATCAATTGGCAAACATTGCTTACCATTGCTTTAATAAAGGTATACTAAGTTATATATTTCCAAAGAGAAAACCTATTTGTGGAGTCGATAAAATAGCACACAAATAATCAAGTTTGAAGAGCGCTAATCGACAACCCCTATACCGAATGGCCTCTCTGGAGACCGGACCTTGACCTCCTCTGAAAGACCCTTCTGATTCAACGCAGCGCTCGTGAATAAGTAGAGCCCATTTTACGTTGCAAGCAGATTGAAACATGCAAACAGTTTAGATATTAACAAGGTTATATCGCGATACATATACAATGGAATACAAATGGAATACAAATGGAATACAAATTATACAATACAGTATACATTACCAATAGAAGGCCTACGTGATCAGGCAAGGGGGCCGTACGTAGGCTATTTCTAGTTTCTACGCTTGTCAATTTTTTCATTAAGTTGGTTGGGTGAACACGGATTTTACTCGATAAGCAACGTTGTTCGGTTTTCCAAAAGAAAAACTTTATTTGTCCGTGGATATATTTGTCTCATTCGCCTCTGAGTCAAAAGGTTTTACACAACTTTTTAAACGTTTACCATGAAAACTCGTCACTGACCGACAAAATGGGTTCGTCTCGCTCATGCATGCATGCAGGCTGTCATTACAATGTTCTGAAAGTCCTCACCATTCTACATCGATGCACATATTTGACCACTTATCGACTGCTACGAATCATTAAAGAATGTCGTCCTCTACAGATCTAGTGCCAGAGGGATATCCGGACGTAACATCTTCTATACCACCTGTGAGGAACTGCCACGGTATCGAGTCGCGTGGGTTACGAGGGACGCTTCTCTGCGTTGACGCTACGGGGACCAGGAAGTTTGAACATAAATAACGTTCGAACCATCAGTTTTGGATGAGAACCTGTTGACTTATGGCTGTGATGGGTTCTTCGTGTTTGCGGGACCTTGCAATTAGTCACTCTTATTGTAATCTATTATTCAAGCTGTGCTTGTTTTCGACTATAACTGTTCGATTATATTACCTTAAAAACCATGTAGATTCGTACAGGCAGCAATAAGGAGTAGAATTTTGAAGGGGCGTTGTAAATATAATAATAATGGTGCCATAATACATATAAGAGTTGACAAAGAGCGCTCTATTTTCTTTCCAAATAGCAGAAGCAATTTGCTAGGAAATTCAGAGAAAATATTAATGATCAAAGCATTATTAATGCCAATAGGCAGTGTTAGCACACACAACATCTATTTATTCATTAATTCGCTCATTCCGAAAATTTATATAGCACTTCTTATAGCAGAACTACTAAGAGATGGTCCCAGTCCAGGTACCGTACGACCATAATGAAAGCATTTACAAGCGGCAAAAAGTGGAAAAATTTTATTATTGAGGGAGACAATGGGTGACAGGGATGATCGGTATCCCATTCCAAGTGCAGACCACTGAGCCATCAAACAAACTTCACCAGCCATAACAAAGGAAATTATAATTTGCCTATGGCCAATGAAAAGCTCATGTTATAAAACTGACAACTGCTACCGGAATGGCTGTGAGATTCGGGCAACTGAATTTACAAAGAACGTCAGACGTAATTCGCCTTTGCCTAAGATAAATGAAAGTAGCGTCGCTCTGTATGTTGCAAAGACAGAACATTCATATGCTATTGGTCTATCAACGACAAGATGTCAATTGACAGAAGAACAAAAGTAAAAGGATCCAACCTCGTCCATACTGAAATTCATCGACGATTCGACTGTTCATACTCCACGAACACACAGCCAGTCGTCGCCAGTCCAAGCATCGAAGAGGTCTATCACCTGTGCCACTAGCTGACAGCGAATATGCCCAGGCAGAGGACCTGGTAAGCCTGGTGATCCGTATGTGTATGTGCAGATTGGTCAGAGGTTGGGTTGGGACAACTCTTGAGAAGATGTTTCTGAAGGGGCGCTATATAATCCTCCTAATAAATAAAAAAATGGATATCTGCATTCGTGGACACAAAGTGTTAATGTACATACGAATGCGTGTAAGTATGTATGTATATAATATGTATTTTATTTACGTATATAATTATGTACCTTGTGTTAGTCTGATGTGTTTGATCTATGAATGAATCGGTTTCTTATGTTGTGTCATTTCTAAATCTTTACGATCCATATAAAATGGTGTTGCATTCGTTTGCTCAAGAAACTCTGGAGCCTATTGCAAACGTTCACCAGTCTCTGTGTATGCGTGTACAATGCCGGTGCATCTGTTTGTATGTTTGCGCGTCTGTGTGTCCCTATGTGTGTCCCTGTGTCTGGATGTCTTTGACCGTGGGTCTTTCTGCGGCCGTTCATCTCCCGGCGTCTGCTGAAGGAGGTAGAGAGACTGGAGTGGCAGAGGAGGCTGAGAAGGAGGCTGTTGATGCTGTTGCTGCTCCGGCACTTACCCGATGCACTCAAATCCGATAATTGACGGATGTTATCTCTGGATGGACGTGAGGACAGACGCTGAGCATAGGGGTGCTGACCCTTTTCTCGTTAAGCGCTCTCTTCTCCATCCCTCCCTCCATTCATCCTCCCTACCTTTCTTCGTCTTCCACCACCAGCAACACCACCACCGCGATAACTCCCTCCTAGCGACGCAGTTACGTATCTGTCGGTTTATTGCGCCATATAACCGAACTGTTGTACACAACCAATAAGGGCTTTTGTGGAATTTATGTCTGCAGTGACCGCTCAGTTATGAATCGGAAGCTACCGCCATATCAATTACCTGGAGCTAGTTCTAAGTGACACTCAATCAAATCTCCGTCTTATATATCACCTTATCATTCCACCTCCCCTCCCACCATCCCTTCCTTCCCTCACTCCATCCCTCCCTTCGTCTAATCTCTGCCTATCTATCCATTAATTCGGACAACTATAACTATTTTCTATGGTCTGTTTCTTGTATCTGTCTTCACCAATCTCTCTATCGGCCGTCTGTTTGTGTGTGTCTTTTAATGTCTTCGTGTCTGTCTTTGTCCTACCTTATCTCAGTCTCTCTTTTCCCCTTTGTTTTCGTCCGCTGCGGATTCTAACTGAATGCAATGCTGACGAAATGACTGACCTTCTACACGATAGGTTGTGTGAATGACTGGCTGCCTACATTTCTAATTACTTAGATTGTTAATTATTCTGGTTTGTTGTTAGGATGGCTGTCCATAATGCATTCGTTGACTGGTTCTATGGTTGACTGGTTCTATGGTTGACTGGTTCTATGGTTGACTGGTTCTATGGTTGACTGGTTCTATGGTTGACTGGTTCTATGGTTGACTGGTTCTATGGTTGACTGGTTCTATGGTTGACTGGTTCTATGGTTGACTGGTTCTATGGTTGACTGGTTCTATGGTTGATTGGATCTCTGGTTGACTGGATCTCTGGTTGACTGGTTCCATGGTTGACTGGTTTTATGGTTGACTGGTTCTATGGTTGGCTGGTTCCATGGTTGACTGGTTCTATGGTTGTCTGGCTGGCTCATTCATCCACTCAGTCTCAGACTCCTTGTAATTCTGTTAACGATGATAAATTGGGAAATATATTCCTACGTATTTCTCTTTTGTTTGCTGTTCTCAGTGCATGATATCTGTTGGTAACGGAGCAGAACATAGATTAACACAACTGATCCTTTGGTTATTACTTTAAACAAATATCTGTATCGTCAAACAAGTATGCCTGCTAGTAACACATACATGTAGGCGTCGTTTGTGGCATGTGTACATCTGTATGTGCATGCGTGTGTGCGTCTGCATGTATGCGTGTATGCGCATATGCTTGTTTGTATGTTTGTTTGTTTGTGTGTGTGCATCTGGTGTATGTGTGCTTATACACACGTATGCGTGCATACATGCAAGGGAAGTATCATGTACGCTCATACATGCATGCATTATGCATGTATAATGCATGCGATACATGCATGCGTCTGGTTGGCTGTGTGTGTAGATGTGTGCTTGTAGGTGTGTCTGTGTGTAAATATGTGTGTAGGTGCAACATCATGTGTGTGTTTTTACTAGCTCACGGGTCAACGACGTGCGTTAATTGCACAAATTATGATCGTCGTTCTCCAGGTGAGGTTGCAACGAGTCACCACGTTTAGCATTGGCTTTGCACGCCTCTGGAATTATTTCCGTCCATTATAGACACCTCTCTCCTCCTCACCACTCAAACCAGTCGGCGCAGTCTCATTGTCTTTCCACTTCCAAGTGATGTAACTAATACAGCAAAAACGCTGTCCTAATCAAGATTACGAGGAGTATCCTTGGACTATATAGAGGCTCGCAGAAGTTGACGTCTTTATGAACGCGAATGATGTTCCACCATACTCGCACAGAGGATCGGATTCTCCATCTAATTGCCTCGATACACTCAAGCGGAGATAAACCTCTGTCTTCTACGCTTGTATATGTATCGCTTTATCGCTAATGGCATAGGTCTATACATACGAAGGACGCACTGTATTAGAGCCTACTGCTATCGTTCGTTTTTCAGTAAGATTATGAGCAGCAGAGGTGATATCGAAACCAACTCAGACATACAGTCTGACAACAGATACATGTACACACACACACACACACACACACACACACACACACACACACACACACACAGAGATAGAGATAGAGAGAGAAACAGATGTAAGTATACTGCATGTATGTATGTATGTATGTATGTATGTATGTATGTATGTATGTATGTATGTATGTATGTATGTATGTATGTATGTTTGTATGTTTGTCAGATTATGTATACAATTTCAATTAGCGTCTGTCACTTCTACATTTTAATACGTATACTATAGCATGGTAGCCGATTGGTAACAAGGAGAACATGGGAGTATGTGTTTCAGCCTCCATCGAGTCGGTTACCGTGTAGGAACCTTGAGCAAGTTCTTCTCCCTCTGCTGATCAGTACCATCGATCGATGCCGCGTCAGAAGATAGTGGCGCCTAATAATTGAATGACAGTGCCAATATAATTAATAATAACTGTCAAGGTGGTTTCGATAGCGACCGCAGATGTCAGACGATTACTATACATATATATATACATATATATATATATATATTTATATGCGCAATAGTCGTTGTAACTGCATGCATGGATGCATTGTTTCGTTTTGGAAGTCGATGTCTCGAGTAGTAGGCTGTAGCAACGGACGCCACAGAACAAATTCGATTCCATTGATAGGATGGACTACTTCAGAATTGGTTGAGGATTACAAGGATTATATATCGTACAGAGACAGCGATATCCAAAAGTTCAATTTCATGCTCATCATCAACATCATCATCATCATCATCATCATAATCATCATCATCGTCGTCGTCGTCATCGCTATCATCGTCCTATTTTTGCCTTCTAAGATATGATATAGAGCACAGTAAGTGAACTACAGATCGTAAGAATTACTCTCCTTCTTCTTATGTCGTTAATGACTCCTTACGTCGGTGTCCATTACTTTCCGTTTCCATGATCTATAAATTACCTATAAAATTAGGTTGGAACTCAGTCCGAATCACTCGCATGATCTGCTCTCTAATCTTCATCATCTGAGGAAAGGCGTCCGATTCAAAGCAAACAGTGCCTACCTGCATCATGGATAGACTGAAGTACAGTCTCCAAACAGGATAAACTGATCCGCATTAAGTGGAGTCAGCTTTCACGTTGCCATGTCTGGTTCAGCGAGAGCATACGTCATTTCCGACGGAGTGACATAGTGACGTCATATGTCTTACTTGCGCTAATTCGCCAGTCCCGTCGCTAGAGGGAAGGGGTGGGGTGTCGTGTAGTATGGCGGGGAGAGGGTCAACCCCATAATTCACAACTACGACATCTGACAAGAGACGGTGCCAGTTTCAGCCCACTTTTAATAGACGCACCCGATAATCTGAAACATCGAGGATGAAATTTCATCCGATCTCCTCTCGCCTCAGACCGTCATTCATTGGATGGATGCCTTGTAAAGCCGGGGCTCGATCGCACGCACGCACAAACAAGGGTACCAGTCAAACACTCACGTCTGCCGTGGAACCAGCGGAACTGATAAGAACACAATGACTGGCGACCCTTAGCGGCGGGTGGCAGACCCTGCTATGGCCAAGGGCGTTTACCCAAGGTGATATATACTCGCTGAAGACAACTTCATATGTATACATCTATATACGTAAGTGTTATTTATAGATTGGAAGGGCAAGTGGAGACGTCAGCTGGCTCCAGGAATCCTCGCGGGCGCTTAAGGTTGGGTTGCATCGTTGACGGATTAATGTAAGGCATTTGACATATGCCGAGGCCAAATAAGAGCCGGCGAACGACGACGACGACAGCGACGATAAGAAAACGACCTTATCTTGAGTCAAATGCAGCAGAGGTGACATCGAAACCAACTCAGACATACAGTCTGACAACAGATACATGCACACACACACACACACACACACACACACACACACACACACACACACACACACACACACACACACACACACACACACACACACACACACACACACAGATAGAGATAGAGAGAGAAACAGATGTAAGTATACTGTATGTATGTATGAATGTACGTATGTATATATGTAAGTATGTATGTATGTATGCATGTATGTATGTGTGTATGTATTTATGTATGTATGTAAGTATGTATGTTTGTATGTATGTACGTATGTGTATATGTAAGTATGTATGTATGTATGCATGTATGTATGTATGTATGTATGTATGTACGTATGTATATATGTATGCATGTATGTATGTATGCATGTATGTATGTACGTATGTATATATGTAAGTATGTATGTATGTATGTATTATGTAAGTATGTATGTATATATGTAGGTATGTATGTATGTATGTATATATGTATGTATGTAAGTATGTATGTATGTATGTATGTATGTATGTACGTATGTATGTATGTATGTATGTATGTATGTATGTATGTATGTATGTATGTATGTATGTATGTACGTATGTATATATGTAAGTATGTATGTATGCAAGTATGTATGTATGTATGCATGTATGTATGTATGTATGTGTGTATGTATGTATGTATGTACGTATGTATATATGTATGTATGTATGTATGCATGTATGTATGTACGTATGTATATATGTAAGTATGTATGTATGTATGTATGTATTATGTAAGTATGTATGTATATATGTAAGTAAGTAAGTAAGTATGTATGTATGTATGTATGTATGTAAGTAAGTATGTATGTATGTATGTATGTATGTATGTATGTATGTACGTATGCATATATGTATGTATGTATGTATGTATGTAAGTATGTATGTATGTATGTACGTATGTATATATGTAAGTATGTATGTATGTAAGTATGTACGTATGTATGCATGTATGTATGTATGTATATATGTAAGTATGTATGTATGTAAGTATGTACGTATGTATGCATGTATGTATGTATGTTTGTATGTGCGTATGTATATATGTAAGTATGTATGTATGTACGTATGTATGCATGTATGTATGTATGTATGTTTGTATGTACGTATGTATATATGTAAGTATGTATGTATGTATGTATGTACGTATGTATATATGTAAGTATGTATGTATGTTTGTATGTATGTATGTATGTATGTATATATGTACGTATGTATGTATGTATATATGTATGTATGTATGTATGTATGTATGTATGTATGTATGTATGCATGTATGTATGTATGTTGCATGTGCGTACGTACGTACGTACGCACTAACGCACGCACGAAAACTGGAAACATTTTTGGACCAGTCGTATGGTGGCGTCACTGGGTTCGTGTTTACATGTTTATATCTACCATCGATACTCCGTTGTGTTTCGGAATTCGAGATAACTCTCTTGGTAGAATCCTGTTATCCATTTGCAGCAGAGCAACTTTGAACTAACATCAAATATGATATGGAGCCTGTATGTGCGCCTCTAACTTAGCCTTGGCGAATGCAAGCTCATCTGGTTTGACGGTTCCTCTATAATAAGCTCCTATAGTGCTATGAACTCTCACTCTCTAGTCTACTTCCTTTTTTCTACTCTCTCCATCACTCGCTGTTCTTGATCTGGATTAGCCCGTAACACTCAGTGTGCGCTGGGTGAGCGGGTTCGATCCTCGTCCGATGCGTCAGTTACTGTGTAGGGACCTTGAGCAAGTCTTTTGCGCCCATTTGCTCTGCAGTACAACTGCAATTGCGCCGTCGAGGCTTGTCTATGCACTTCTGAGCATAAAATGTTGGAAGAAGCGCGGTATCAAATTTCGGTAATAATAAATAAATAAATAAACAAATAATCCTCAACTCAAACACTTTCCCTCAAACTTCAAATTGCTGCCATCTCCACGGCTTGCTTGCTGGCCGTACCGATGGGGGCAGCGGGGCCGTGGCCCAGGGCGCAAATATGGAAAGGGCACAAATTTCAGGATGTAATAACTTATTATTCCATAAAATCCATTATTTTAAAAATGTGGGGGTGACAGATTGATGCTAGGCACTGGGCGCAATTATAGCTCGGTACGGCCCTGCTTGCCTATTTCATCTCGGGAGAATTTGACAACTTATTCTAATCTTGACTCAGCATCTCTTAAAACACATATACTCTACCTTATTTTGACGCGACTTTACTATGCTGCAACTCAGTACCTTATAGCATTAGCCTCCCTGAATGCTTCGTCTAATAAGAATACTATGTCAGGCTATGTCAGGCTGCAAGACTGTCCCTTGTACTCTCCTACCGAGACCATGTCACACCTGCTCTTCGTTCTCTGCTCTAGCTTCCTGTCTGTGAACGTATCTGCTACAGGTTGGCACTCCTAGTGTACAGAGCTCGCACAGCTAGATCATCTTCTTACTTGTCCTCCATGGTCACACTTTGCAGCTCTGTCAAAGTCTTCTTTTAGACCAGCCTTTGCTGGAAAGTACGTTGTTCGTGATCATTCACTGTTGCCAGTCCCTTCACCTGGAACTCTCTACCTCCTCACGTTTGCAACTCTCTAAAAATACGAAGTGATTCACGTTATATGTGTGTATGCATAATTCACGTATATTGTATTGTATGTATGTTTGAAATTGTATAATGTTCATAATTATATCTTTAAAGTGTATATGCGTGTGTAAGTATGGAGAGGGTGGATGGGTTTTTATTTATTTTTATACTAAAATTTGATGTCGCCCTTCTTCCAACATTTTTTGCTCAGAAGTGCATACACACCTCTCGACGGCGCAATTGCAATTGTGCCGCAGAGCAATTATTTGCGAAGGACTTGCTCAAGGTCCATACACAAAGACTGACGCCTCGCGATCGGACGAGGGACGAACCCGCTCACTCAGCGCACATTGAGTGTTACGGGCCGACCGTCGTGGCACGGTGGTTGATCGGTTAGAGCATGGATTGATAGACGATTGGATAGATGAGGTGTGGATAGTCGAATAGATGGGTGATTTTTGAAGTGGTTGGTGGATGTATGGGTGGGTTGGTGGGTGTATGAATGCAAGACCGTAATGGAGAGGGAGGATTGGTGACTGACTGGGTTGAAATGCTTGGATGGATGGATGGACGGACCGATGAACGGATGGACGGATGGATGGATAGATGGATACATGGGTGGATGGATAGATGAATGGATGGATGGATGGATGGATGGATAGATGGGTGGATGGATGGATGGATGGATGGATGGATGAATGATTTTGAGTGGGTTGATGGAACGTTGAGTGGATGGACCATTGGGTTGGTTGGATGTATGGAATGGCTGATCGAAAGGAGAAGGAGGTAGGAATACATGGAATAGTGAGCAAATGAAGAATGGTATGCTTGAGTGATGGACGAGTGGAGGTTGAATATGCTATAGGTATGGATGCCTATAAACAGAAATTCGATCAATCAATGGATGAAATAATCAGAAGGTTAATCAAGGAGTGCCTCTATTTCTGATGTAACAAGACAAGAAATCGTTTCAAAAGGATCATTTGCCACAGCACTCATCATCTTCCGTCGTTTCTTCTCTAGATCTTCGTTCGAACTCAAATCCACCTGAAACGGCCAATTACCTTCGACTCGTGAATTTTCCGCCATGTCCTTGATCCGCCGACTTCAAAGGCCGACCAACGACCCGTGGCCGACCAGCCTCTGTTTAACCGTTGGTGAATTTGCCAAGGGAGGCGAGGGTCAATTGGGCACCAAGAACTCGGCCGACGGCGTTGGATGGATCGGTAGCCAGGCCAGGAAGACGTTGTCTGTGAAGATGAGTTACAAAGCAATTAACTAAATTGGTTTCCTTACAGAATGGTTACACTCGAAGGTAAATGTTTATCTGCTATGGTCGTTGCGCTTGGGCATCTGGTCGTCTCAAGGGATCTGCTACTGCCGCTGCTGCTGCTGCTGGTGCTGCTGCTGCGGTGTGTCTGGTTAAACGTTGGCTTCGTTGGCGTATGAAGGTCTCTCTATGTTAGGCCTCGTCCCTCTCTCTCTGACTCTCTGTCTCCGTGTCTGTGTCTATCTCTGTCTACGTTTCTGTCTCTGTGTCAATAAGTAAGTCAGTCAGTCTGTCTGTCTGTCTGTCTGTCTCTCTCTCATGCAGTCTTCCATGCAGGTCTTTATCTCTTTATCTGATCCATGGGAAGCGAGGAGGGGAGGAGAAGGGAAGAGACAAAGCTACAGACATATAGACATACAGAGACAGAGAGAATTAGAGAGCGAGTGAGAGAGACAGAGAGACAGAGAGAGAGTGAGCGAGAGGGGAGGAAAAGAGGAAGCGAGGGAGGGAGGAGTGAGAGATGAAAGAGGGAGAGAGGATCTAAACGAAAGGCAGAGACACAGAGAGTGGAAGAGGGAAGGAGGCAGAGGATGAATGGGGGAAAAGGAAAGAGAGAGAGACGAAGGGAGGGAAGGAAGGAAGGAGGGGGAGAGGGGGTCTCGTGCATAAGCCAAACACAGTGTATCAGATGAAACAAAAACGTTTATCTCCTAAATAATCGTGGTGCGGATGGAAGAAAGGATCGGACGATGGAAGGGATTCATCGAACGATATACAGACAGAGTCAGAGTTTACAGAAAGGCATCGACATCGTCTCTTCCCTTGTCATCCTTCCTGTCTGTGTCAGTATCGCTCATCTGTCTCTTCCGCCGCTTCTCTGTCTATTTCCTCTCTCTCTCTCTCTCTCTCTCTCTCTCTCTTTCTCTCTCTCTCTCTCTCTCTCTCTCTCTCTCTGGCTTGCGTTATTTCTCTTATCTCCTCTCTCTTTCTTTCTCTCTTTCGTACACTCTACTTCCCTCACTCTCTATAACAATTTGTGTTTTCACTTGTGCGGCTCTCGTTCCCTGTCACTTACCCTGTCCCTCTCTCCATTGCATCCTATGTCTAACCTTTCCGTTGTCATGCTCCCTCCCTCCCTCCCTCCCTCCCCTCACTTACCATTTCCTGTCCAATCAATCAGTCTGTCTGACTCATTTGAGTCCCTACTTTTCAGCAAACCGACCTCAAACTCTCATCTAATCGTTCACAATGTTTTATTTTATCCCGGTCTTTTGTCTTTCAATGCCGTACGGTTCCTAAGCTTAAGCTGTTCCTACGGAAACTTAAATCGATTCTGCTGAGTCTCTACACAATCTGACCTAACTGTTTCCCATTCGGTCTCTTACAGCATTGATTGATTCCTGATGCAATGTAGTGTCAGGCACTCCAGTCATTCCTCAGTTTCCTCTGCATTTCAACAAAGTTTCAATCTCTGCATGCGCTTCACGCAATCGCAAACTCTCGCTCTCAATCCGTTCATCTCTCTCCATTGTTTCATGTTCTCTCAATCGCTTTCTTGATAGATTAATCCCCTTTTCAATTCTTATCTCACCATGTACCATGAATCTCTCCGATAATCACTCATTGTATCTTTCCCTCAGTTCTCTTCCCCCTTTCTTATGCTGCGAATAGGTCAAATGAAGGTGGAGATTCGCCCTGAATGCACATGGGTGGTCGCGAAGTCTCTCCACAAAACCAAACGCTCATCTCAGTCTTTAATAGCGTTCACATTGACACCGATACTGACACTTGCAGACACTCATACATACACCCACAGACGCATACGCACGCGTACACAGCGACGGCCTATCCCCAACCGAAGCGTAGAAGAGACAGTTTAGACTGAGGCAGTGTTATACGGATACATTAGATGAGTATTTGCGTTCGAGTCATAACTTACTCGACGGATGTTGATGTTCTTAGATATAAACACATTGCACGCGTATTCTATCTCTGCTTCGCTGTCTGCGCAGGTCTGCCAGTCTGTCATTATACCCAGACACACAGACGGAGAAACAGACAGACATATGGACGAAAGCACAGACAGACGGACAAAGAGACAAACGACAGGACAGATAGAAAGACGGACAGGCGGATAGATAACAGACAGACCAACAGACAGACAGAGAGTTGGACAGACAGACGGAGACGGACAGACTGAATGAATGAATGCATAAATGAATGACTGACTGACTGAATGAATGAATGAATTAATATATTCAGTCATTCGTTCATTCGTTCATTAATTAGTTAATTAATTAATTAATTAATTAATTAATTAATTCATTCATTCATTCATTCATTAACGAGAGGTAAAACGATAAAAACAGACGAAGACGTACAGTCTACTAAACAGCAAAACACTACATCTGCTTGAAGATAATTTACCAAACTTCCACCAACACCAGCCTCTTCCTCCCTTTCCTTCTCCTCCTCATCCTCTTCGCCATTGAAGGTTTGTCTGTCGCTGTGTTCTTGGCGCAATATCTCTTCATTCGCTTGGTGTCGCTGTAGGTTGCAAAGAAGTGTCATCGTTTTCTGCAGGTGGAACCACATGTTGCAGTTGTTAAAATACGCAGCGACATCTCCTGGACGGCATTTAAACTTGGAGAGAGAGAGACAGACAGACAGACAGAGAGTGAGAGAGAGCTGTAAGTGCTGTAAGTAACATACCCAGTTAATTTCTGTCGACTGCAACGGCCATTGTTACAATACAATACATAATACCACTGTTATTTGATATCGTCTTTCTTTCACTTAAGTTCAGAAGTGCACACACGCCTTGACTGCAGTTGTAATACAGAGCAATTGTGCTCGAAGAATTTGCTCAACGTCCCTACACAGTGACGGTCCGGACGAGAGTCGAACCCACACCGCGCACACTGGGTGTTATGGGCCGACTGCTCTAATCAATCGACCACCATGCAACATTGTTGTCAAAGAGGTCGTTAATCTCTAGATCCATCCATCCATCCAGAGCGAGAGAGAATTATTGTTCGTCAATGTCTTGAAGCATTATGTCATTATAATTGTTATCAACTAATATCTTTAAAATCGATGCGATTCAAAATCATATGATTGTACAGTACGGCACAGCATAGAATTTCATAGCATAGCATAGCATTTTACAGTGTAGCAGAGTACAGCGTAACATGGTATTTTTTTAGTGTTGCAGAGAATATCATAGTCGAGTCAGCGTAAAAAAAGAAGTGCCTGGACGGTACTGTGAAAAGGTTTAGAAGTAAAGATTGAAATGGCAGATCACCAACATAACCAATAGCTGACAACGAAATGTTCACGCACTATGGGTTAACGACCAAAAAGTTATTATTTCCTCCTGTAGACCCTATTCTGATTAATAGAAGTTGGATTGATGATAACTAACATGCTTGAATAGAAATAGGATTGCTGAACGAATTTCTTGCTAAATAGATAATAGGCCCTATAATACATGGTTGAAAATAATGCTTGCTGAAATGGAAGTTGGATTGATTAAAATAGACCAAGTTCTTGCTGAAGCAGAAACAGGGTTTACAAGCATTATTATCACCATTCCAACTTCTATTTGACCAAATACAATGGACGAAAAAAATAACAATTTCGTCGTGAGCCTCTTGTGCGTTAACCATCTGTCGTCAACTATTTGTTGTGATTTAGCTTAATGCGTACAGAGATTTACTTGCCTTGGTGAAGTTGTCGACACGGGGCCACTGGGTCTTTTCAAATGTAATCCTTACCGGTCCGAGTTAACGGATAAAAACATCACTCAAATAGAGCAATATTTGGCTGAACTATGGTTATTTTGCCATTATTTATCCTTTTGACATTGACATGACCTTATATTAAAGCAGCCATTAACTCCATGGTCTTTCCGAATGAAGCCCTTGATGACCTGAGCTAACAGAAAAAAGAATCACCAAAATATAAATATATTTGGCTTAGCAATGGCCATTTCCTTATATGTTGACCTTTTGACCTATAAAAGTCCATTCTTTGGTGTGAACCCTCAAAATGGATCATGAGTCTGATTTTGAGTCTGATTTTGTGGGACTTTCAGTATGTAATTCAGCAATGAATTCCGAGCAGGAAACCATTTTAATTGTTTCGGAAGCAATTTGTCTAGGTCAAACTGTATTTTGCCTGGACTATTTATCCTAGGCGTGAAAAATTTGACGATATTTCGTTCGCCGCACAAGCTTTCCATGCATGGTTGCAAACTGTTTATATCTCTAAGATTTGATGTTAGCCATTGTAATGATCGTTAAAGCCGCAAGGCCTCGCCATTAAAAGATACTAGACCCACAATTGATAATTAAATTATAATAGCGGCTATCGTACACCTAAGTGCAGAGGCCTAGAAATATAGCGGTTTAAGTGTTAAAATGCACATCAAAACGTTTTTGTTCTCGTCAATGTTAGTGAGTAAAAGTGTACCTAAAATGACAATTGGAGTCTTTGAGCCGCATCTGATTTAAGCTGACTAATAAAATTTAAAATTATTAATCTACCCATGTAATTATTCCTATTTTTAAAGCAAATAATTAAATACTGCTGATAATAACGTAGAGGGAATGCACTGTTGCATGGACGGTCATGGACGGCATCCAGCCGTGAAAACAAGTGCCTGGACGCCATCCATGACCGTCCATTCGCAATTTATGCATTGAGTCTAGTAGGCCTATAGTCATTGCTTCTAGTTTTAGGCTATCGATCGATCGCCGTCGTTGCAAATGTCTGGTGGATCGGAAAATCACTCGCCTACGCTCTTGCCAATCAAGCTAGACCATCATTCTATTTACCCAGTTGTACTGTATTTGCATACTTTAATTATCTTACTTATGGCAAAGGCTGTAGCAGCTGCAGAATGCATTCCGTGACATTTCCGTGACATATAACCATTACCACAACCGTCGTTTTTTATCGATATATATATAGCGCCTGTTGAACTTGTTCATTTCGACTGGCCAGAACATGTTGTTCTGGGGCCATATGCATGGGCTTGGAATAGCGAGGGCGTAACTCTTACCTCTGACATAAGACTGGCCTCCGCTGGAGTAGCACGTTAAACTGTTATGCATGAGGCGGGAATTGTGCGTTACTCTAGACATAAATACTCCTGCTCCTTTACTCCCGGTCGACCCTAGGTGTAAGTCCGCTATTCCCGAATAGGGCTCTACTAAAAATGAGGACCATTGTTATGATTCGTCACATTCGACGAAGTTTATGACGCCTTTAGATGATTCTAGATCTTCGCAATCCTCTAGAACTACGGAAGATAATACATTGTATTATGCCTTCCATTTTCGTCATGGTAAATTGCTATATAGCCTAATTTGGGACGAAGTGGCTGACGATGTGGCATGTGATTACCGAGTATAGGTTCGTTGCCGTCGGCCATGCAGTAATAATCAGTTTCAAATTTGTTTAAAAAGTGGTCTTGTTTGCTCTAACATTAAGATAATGAATGAACTCTTTGTATTTTATCATGCGGGCAGAATTAATGAATTTGGTTGATTTCCACAAAATGTGATTTAGGACTTTGTATATTAGCCGTTGCAATTCGCATTAAGAGCTATAAATCTCTTTGTGCAAAGCCTAGTCTCGCGAAGTCTCGCAGGTCTTATCCCAGCTGCAACTATTCCGCGGCATACTCCTCGCTCATGCATGGCTACGACGGCCACGGCCTATTCGAAAAATAGTTACTTCGGTGTAAGCCTTATTTTGCGAATATAGGCAATTTCAAGCCCATGCATATCGCCTCTGGTCAATCATATTGTAAATAAATGAGTAACTGTGTAGTTTATTAAATGAAGCGCCTGCAAACGCACTGCGGTTACATCATATAGGCCTATGAATAATCAAGAAATCACAAAACAATCATAGTGAACAATTACACAATAGACATCCTCGGAGTAGTGAGAGTATATGGAAAGCAAGCAAAATGAATTACGATCACCATAGGAATAGATTCACTTGTATAGCATTCGGGTGACTAAACCATACCGGGTTAGGCCGCCAGCAAGCGGCATCCTTTGATTGTGCGATCTAAGACGAAGTGAGTCAGGCTGTCATCTCACGTCGCATGGTGACGACGCTAATGAGAGTTCCAATTATGACACTCCTCACTCAAACTCAAATGACGACGATTGTTTTGCAGGTGACATTGACGTAGCGGGATCAAATAGTAGTCCCTATGTCATCCTTAATGCCACCAGCTGACTATGATTGGACAACAAGAGAAAATGTGTCAATATGAAGTGAGAGCACTGGTGAGCTACAAATGATGTTAGAGTAAATGTGATTGTTTGATTTGTTGATAGCGTCCACTCCATCATTCTTTTTCAGCTTCGTTCATAATAAAATATTGAAACAACCGATTTATTATGTTCAACTTCTGTGTGAGAATACACTATAGTCTATATAAGTTACTATACACAAGTAACTATATAAGTTATTATGTAGGCCTAAGTTACTCTGTAAGTTACTATATAAGTTACTATGTTAGTTACTACACGAGTTACTATATGAGTTACTATATAAGTTACTATATGAGTTACTATATAGGTTACTATATCAGTTACTTCATAAGTTACTATATAAGTTATTTTATAAGTTACTATATGAGTTACTACATAATTTGCTATATAAGTTACTATGTAAGTGACTATATAAGCTATTACGTAAGTTGCTATGTAAGTTACTATATAAGCTAGTATATAAGTCACTAAATGTGAGGCTCTCGGTAGAGTGTAACATGGCGTGTTATAGAATGACACTGTACACAGAATGGGTGGCGTATCGTTAGCTGAGCAAGTATACACGGTATTGATGTTGGCCTATTTGACGTATTTGTGACCATAGGTAGGCCCACAGAGAATGGCGTCGAAATCAGTTTTAATATCCGATGAATATAGTTCAAGAGCATTCATAGATGACGGCAGGCCTAATGCAATCAAGGCCCGCATTGTTTCGACAGGTCTATGTGTTGGCCTATAGCTATAGCTGCACAGGCCTAGAGGGACGGACGGTCCTTGTGGGCAGCTGTGTTGGACTTCGAACTCTTCGTAGCGTTCAGCGCGGCTTGCTATCGATTGCTCGCGACGATCTCTCTGGCAACATTTTCTTCTCATGGCGGCCGCTAAAGCAGCTCGAAAGGTAAGATGTCGTTTTCTTCACATTAAAACCGCTTTTCCAAATGTCATGAAAGTGGCATCATGGTATCATGTTTAGGCATACTTCTGTCCATCTTTTCATACCACCATCAATGCGTTGCTTACACAACAGGTTACTGAATGTTACCTCTTTCTCGATAGCCATATCAGGTTTGGACCTACTTTCGGTTCGTATGTAACCTTATCAACGACTCTTGTAATATTCCAGCTGATATGGAGGGTCGATATGTAGTTCATGATTGAATGCGATGATTTCCAGAGAGATTTGAGGCAACTAATGACATTGTGACGTTTGTTTTATGCATAATTTTACCAGTCAATGTGATAGACAGTGATATCAGGTCCATTGATCATGGTACTCGGCTTGTAACCTAGAGCAACCGAGTTCGATTCTCCTCTGAAACGATTACCCTATAGGGGTCAAGAACATTGAACATGATCTTCATCCATACACAGTTGCTGAGGGCCATCAATTGATACTTGTTCAGAAGATAAAGGCGCTTGACTGCTCAATTTATGGGCTTGAAATTGCTTAACCTTGAGCCATAGCTCAAAACTCGTGCTGAGCAGCAAAGCAAGTGTATAGTCTGTAGTGATGAGAGCTGGATTGTATTGCCCGTGTGTAAACATCGGAATACGGCTTTAATTAAGTTAAAGATCCCTGCCGAGAAGATCCAACAGACGCAGGGCTAGTTCTCTTAACAACAGATCCAATGTTATATATATTGAGTGACTAATAAATGACTGGCATGATCTGACTGCCTTGAACTAACCCTACTCTTTATTGGTATGATGAAGCATTTCCGTCATACTGAGAACGTCCGCTTTAGGATTGGCATCTATCAGTATGACGCATATATATATATATTCATATATACATTGAGAGCTCTATTACACATCAATGAGCTACCGACATCATAACACTATAGCCCGATCAAGGGCACGGTGATTTTCAAGAGCTTACCCTCTCCCTCTCGATCTACTTCTCCCTCTCCCTCTCTTCGGAAAAGAGGCAGATACAGAGTTTGGAACTCGTGTCCAAAGTTCCTATCATCACCATGTTCGAGGAATATATCCTAGAAGGGTGAACCAACACATTCAAGTTCCAATGCTGGATTGGAAGTTCGGGATGGTGCACATGGGATCATTAGGATATAGATTGCATTACATGGAGAACAGAGGCCTTAATTGGACAGTATGGTATGAAATAGTGCGAGACATGCAGGTAATGTACCCTGTAAATTACCGACAAATTTGCTTCTCCTTTATGTCCTTATCTGTTATAAAAATTACGAGACCTTCATCAATAACTACTTAGCAATTAGTCGGTTCATTAGACCAAGGTGGACTATTGTGAAGCAAGAGCCATCTAGAACTACAAAAATATTCAGTGGGAATAGAGCTTAGATGTGAGGTGTAATTAACCAGTTTACAAGTTAAGTTATAAGTTACCCACGCCACGTGCTATAATTAATTATAATTCTTCCTACTGCTTGCATCTAATGTGAGCCTCATTAGCGGGACCTCGCTGGTGCCTTAGGGGGTTTGCTCATTTCTCCCTATTGATCCTAGATTATTTTTTTCTGTTTCATTATATGCACGTCGGCCTACTTGTTCATGTTTAATGTCTTCAAACTTTCATTGATTTAGGAAGTCAGTTGAAATGGTTGGTTATGGTGATGATTGAAGTGGTAGAGATGTTAGGTTGCAAATGTTGTGATTGTGAATCGTAAGAAGGTATGCTTGTGATTCACTTGGCTTTGAAGGCATTGAATCAGTGCTTTGTCTGTTTCATAGACTGGAGTTACGTCTGGAGCGCGTGTACCTCCTCCGCCTATCGCTTCATCCACATCTCCAATCGAGATCTACGACTCCATTGACTACGATCAGCCACCATTACCACTACAACCAGCGCCAGTCGTTCGTCGCCAGTCCAATCGAAGAGGTCTACCACCTGTGCCACTTGCTGACAACGAATATGCCCAGGCAGAGGACCTGGTAAGCCAGTCCTACCACCTCCGAGGATTTCATACCACTAATTCATGCTTTCATATACCACTATTCATGACTTCGATTTACAGTTGTCTTATACAGTGTCATGGATTTCACAATATTTCTATTGGTCTAGATTTGGCCAAAGGTTGTCTCAAGTGGAAAGGAATGCGGAACAATCGTGTCTTGGGATTGTTTTGGCACTTAAAACGATCAATTTCAACAATAAACGAAGCGATATTTTGGCATGAGAATCAAGCGAAATATTACAACTGAAAACACCAAATCATGGCAGAAGAAACGAACTGAACATACCAAATCATTGCATTTATTCTATAGCTATATGAAATGTCCGATTCGTAGGCTGATATGATCTGTTCCATGTCCAAATAATTAGCAGATTTGCACTTTTAAATTTTGCATCGTCAGAGCACTTCTAATTGGCACCAATCGCCTGCATATCGCTAGCTTATATAAACTGCCAGATTTCCTTTATTCAGATAGAAGTTTGTGCTACGGGAGAGAACAAGGGAAAAACTTAATACAGAAGTATTAATAGATGCATATAAGGCAATCTGAAAAAGCGACGGAAGAGGATATCTGAATGTTCAACCCCGTCTCTGTGAATCACGCGACACCCAGGTTATATTGATAAAAAATAATAACACATATTCACGTCTATGCGTAAAATCATCATCATTTCATCGTTTTAAGTGTATTTGGTAAGCCAAAGTGCAAATTATATAGAATCTGTATAACATAATATACAATTGCACCGGAGACCCAATTAAGGACGGAGAGGTGTACACCGCAAGATAGGGTCACCTAACCTAATGTGGATATCAGTATAGGGCACATAGTTTAGATCCTCAGTAATTTAGTAAACATGTTCTGACTCAGCATTGGTTAGATATCATCAGAGTAGAAACCATTGGAATGTTATTCACTTGCAATCCAGATTCTCTTGTGTTCAACTGATTAACTAAAAGCCAGAACATCCTAGTAGAAACAGCCTACTTTATGGACGTGCATGTGCTTTGCACTGTGCTAACTCACTTGATCGTTCAGATACCATCAGTCTATTGCCGATCTCTTGATCTTTACCTTCTCGACGCAGAAGGAGTTAAAACGAAGCTTTTTATTACCAATTAAAACCCTTTTTCTGTTTCCACTGGAGCCCTGATTAGGATATATATCTTTAGTGTGCTCTATATTAATTTATGCATTACATTGTACCACATTGCAGTAAATCACAGAAGCCAGACAAAACAATAAGTGTTCTCATGGTGTTCTGTATACGACCAATCGGCCGATGTTCTTAATTCCTTGATGAGAACTGATTCCGTTCGTTTCGTATGAATCCGGAACGGAATGCATTGCTATTGGTCCGTCGGCTTCGGTAATTTCCGGAGTAGATCGGATTTATGGGTGGAGTGAAACAAAGCGAACGACGTTCGACTACAGATCGAATATTTGTTTGACAGAGGTTCATTAGAAATTCTAATGAGATTTGTAATTAGAATTCAGTGACCAAAATGGATCTGTGGAGGAAGTGAGGGTCAGTTAAAAACACGAAATCAGCAAGAATAGCAGACCGCTGATAAGCTAAAAGACACAGAGACAGAGGCAGAGGCAGAAGCCGAGTTAGAGACAGGAAAAGATGGAGGAAAGAGAGAGCAAGAAAGAGAGAGGGAGAGATGGATGCAACAATCGTACGACTGTAATTGACATTTATTTTTATTGTACAGCGCCCTTTCTTTCGGCCTCGGCTGCCTACGGCGCTATATAAATTGTCTTATTATTATTTTTTTATTATTATTATTATTATTATTATTATTATCATTATTATTATTATTATTATTATTATTATTATTATCAGTATTATTATTATATGCAAGGTGAGGCTGAGGCAGAGAAACAGAGAAACGGACAAGTGCAGAATCGGACGCAAAGTGAAATGGGGGGCGACAGAAGCAGAGACAGAGGAATGTAAAGAGAGACAGAGACCGAGACGCAGATCTATGCAAAGACCCAAGCAGAAGAAGAGGGAGGAACTCATGTGGGAAGAGATAGAAGTAACAGCAGGGACAACCGAACGGACTGAGTTAAACATGCAGGAACCTGTGAACAAATGAATAGTCAATGAGTTAGCACTCTTCACGGTCACTGGCTGAACGAGTGTTGTCAACGACCTTAGCACGACTAAAAGGAACAGAGACAGAGACAGTGACAGAGACAGAGGCAGAGACAGAGGCAGAGGCAAAGACAGAGGCAGAGGCAGAGACAGAGACATAGATAGAGACAGAGGCAGAGGCAGAGACAGAGACAGAGACTGCAGAGGCAGAGGCAGAGACAGAGACAGAGGCAGAGGCAGAGACAGAGACAGAGGCAGAGACAAAGACAGAGGCAGAGGCAGAGGCAGAGACATAGATAGAGACAGAGGCAGAGGCAGAGACAGAGACAGAGACAGAGACAGAGGCAGAGACAAAGACAGAGGCAGAGGCAGAGGCAGAGACAGAGGCAGAGACAAAGACAGAGACAGAGGCAGAGACAAAGACAGAGGCAGAGGCAGAGGCAGAGACATAGATAGAGACAGAGGCAGAGGCAGAGACAGAGACAGAGACTGCAGAGGCAGAGGCAGAGACAGAGACAGAGACAGAGGCAGAGACAAAGACAGAGACAGAGGCAGAGGCAGAGACAGAGACAGAGGCAGAGACAAAGACAGAGGCAGAGGCAGAGGCAGAGACATAGATAGAGACAGAGGCAGAGGCAGAGACAGAGACAGAGACTGCAGAGGCAGAGACAGAGACAGAGGCAGAGACAAAGACAGAGGCAGAGGCAGAGGCAGAGGCAGAGACATAGATAGAGACAGAGGCAGAGGCAGAGACAGAGACAGAGACTGCAGAGGCAGAGGCAGAGACAGAGACAGAGGCAGAGACAGAGGCAGAGGCAGAGACAAAGACAGAGACAGAGGCAGAGGCAGAGACAGAGACAGAGGCAGAGACAAAGACAGAGGCAGAGACAGAGACAGAGGCAGAGACAAAGACAGAGGCAGAGGCAGAGACATAGATAGAGACAGAGACAAAGACAGAGGCAGAGGCAGAGACATAGATAGAGACAGAGGCAGAGGCAGAGACAGAGACAGAGACTGCAGAGGCAGAGGCAGAGACAGAGACAGAGGCAGAGACAAAGACAGAGGCAGAGGCAGAGGCAGAGGCAGAGACATAGATAGAGACAGAGACAAAGACAGAGGCAGAGGCAGAGACATAGATAGAGGCAGAGGCAGAGACAGAGACAGAGACAGAGGCAGAGACAAAGACAGAGGCAGAGGCAGAGACAAAGACAGAGACAGAGGCAGAGACAAAGACAGAGGCAGAGGCAGAGGCAGAGACATAGATAGAGACAGAGGCAGAGGCAGAGACAGAGACAGAGACTGCAGAGGCAGAGGCAGAGACAGAGACAGAGACAGAGGCAGAGACAAAGACAGAGGCAGAGGCAGAGGCAGAGGCAGAGACATAGATAGAGACAGAGGCAGAGGCAGAGACAGAGACAGAGACAGAGACTGCAGAGGCAGAGACAGAGACAGAGACAGAGGCAGAGACAAAGACAGAGGCAGAGGCAGAGGCAGAGACATAGATAGAGACAGAGGCAGAGGCAGAGACAGAGACAGAGACTGCAGAGGCAGAGACAGAGACAGAGGCAGAGACAAAGACAGAGACAGAGGCAGAGGCAGAGACAGAGACAGAGGCAGAGACAAATGTAAAATTTTGAGATTACAATAGAACGCATGGAATGGACCATGGGGAGCAACTGCAGCGTCATGGGGAGCCCTGGGAAGCCCGCTACACAGCGAGCACCAAGGACTGAAATGACGCGGCCTAGACGACGTAATGGCGAAAAGGACGCGGAGCACATCCGGGTAGGTAGAGCGGAGTGGAACGACAACACAGGGCATTCGAGGTGGGGCAGCAGAACCCGCAAAGATGGGCTGGGGCATGGTCTAGCAGGCACCGCCATACCAAAGAACCAATTCGGAATGCGATACGCTTCTGGATGGGGGTGGGCAATGCACCACGTCTAGCATGTAGCCAGAGCCATGTTCAGATCTACTGAGGATATGTCCGATGAGAAGTGCACCAGAGCGCAAGATCCGGTACAATAGCAATAGTTTTGACCCCAGACGACGAGGCCTGACTCTCCGGACAATAAAATCTCTAAATTACTAATCTCTACCTCACTGGGGGTATGAAGCACCTCAGGACAAAATAAAATTATTACAATAATAATAATTAAAAAAATTGATAATAATGATAATAATACTAATACTGCTACTTCCCCTACTTCCTTCCCCCTACTTCCACTACTACTGCTACTAATACTTCCCCCTACTACTCCATCTACTCCATCTTCTACTACTACTACTACCACTCCACCACCTACTACTACTACTGCTACTACTACTACTACTACTACTACTACTACTACTACTACTACTACTACTACTACTACTACTACTACTACTACTACTACTTTTACTAATAATAATAATTATTATAATAATCATGATAATAATAATTATATTAATAAAAATAATAACATTATAATGATAATAATGATAATAATAATAGTAATATTAATGATACTAGTCAAGCCCCATTCAGGACATTTTGCGGCCCTATGCAAAGCTACATTTTGGCAGCCTATGATATTATACCAGCGATCAGAATGAAGTCATTAGCTGTTTTTTTTATTTTTTACGTTTTTCACTTAAGTATTAATATTATTACTCTGTGAGTACTAACATAAGCTAATACATTAATCATCTAACATAGTCAATCAACAAAGAAATAATCAATTTTTTTATTTATGTATAAAGTTGTTACGATCAATAAGAATTTGTTTAAGTTTCAACGCTGTTTCATTTATGAATTTCCAAAAAATCTTTCTTTATGTTTATTGTGCAAAATTGGCCGCCCATAGTTTTTGTCACAGATGAATCGGGACTGATAATAGTAATAATAATGAGCTTATACTACTACTTTCTCATAAAACCCTGAAGACGAAGTTTGACCCTTCAGACAAATTTCTTATATTAATAAAATCTGTGAGTGCCAGAGGTAATGAGGAACCTAAGGGAAAAAAATCGTAGCACTACTACTGATAATAATAAAATTATTATTATTATTTTTTTTATTATTATTGTTGTTGTTATTATTATTATTATTATTATTATTATTATTATTATTATTACTTAAAAATAGTTTATGAAATTGAGTGCACGAGTGTTTATATTGTTTGGTTAAACTACAGCTGCACAAAAGAGCCTCTGAAGGCAACTGCGTTGAAGCGCTAGATGCAAACTGACAATCGTTGGAAAAAGTAGCTTGTCTCTCTAGGGTCTCTGGTGACATGTGTCAGAAGGCGACCTAAGTCTTTGATGACGTCTATTCCTTCGTTATTGACAGGGCCCATGGTCTCAAAGGCCAATGGAATGAAGAGATAGCTGACAGCGAGCTGGCTGTACTTGATGGTCTTCCTGGTGGTAGCCACCTCCGCAGCAGCCCCCAACCGAAGATGACGTCGCTTGGAGATATGATGGAGCCACGGTGTCAATCACTGTCGCATCCCATATCAGGTTCCTTCCTCTTCGCCAAGGGATCAGCGTCAGACCATCAGGGCGTTTTCCGTCCGTTCTGGAGAGTCCCGGGGTTCCTTAATATTTGCGAAACCAGCGCGTGTGAGACTACGACTGATTATGTCGTTTAATGCTGCGCCCTGGTTCAAGACCACAAGAAAGCCCGTGTGCTCCTTCCGCATTGACTCGTGACTCGCATGGGCATGCGTGTGGCTCACAAATGCGTGTCCCCAGACGGAGACCCACCGCAATTCTGATAGCTTCGTCATCTAGCCGAAGTCCACATGAAGTGATTGGTAGGGCAAAGAGCCAGTCTCCGGCATGCGGTGCTGCGGCTGCCTTGAATCGCGCCTGATGGTATGGGTCGGTTTGGGCAATGCTGAGCTCGGCAGCTGCCTTCTGCAGTAGCGGCTTGTCCCAGTTTGATTGCTTGTGTGCTGCATCATTGTCCGGACACATCATTTGGCTCTCGGTACACCACAGATGTTCCATCTTCTCAAGCAGTCCGTCGACGTCGGACCAGGTGCTGCCTAACATGGAGGACTGCAGTGGTCGGGTGCTCGCAGCGGAAGCCAAAAAGGCGGGAAGCCTTTTTATTATTATTATTTTTTTTTGCCCGAGGTAGAATGATCCCTCAAACTTGATAAAACTAAAGCTAAAAACTGCGTTAATGGTTCTCGTCCCCAACGTGCTGCTCAAAGGACCCCCTATCATTATTATTATTATTATCATTATCATTGTTATCAAAAATCTCTTAGGTGGCGCAAAAATAAATGTCCGGAGACTGCTGGAAAATACTAAATTCTGAAATAAAAATAATTTAAATAACTGAAAAATACAATACTAATCATAAATTACTACCACCACCACTACCACCACCACCATTAAGCCTACTTATGTCGCCTTTTGACATTATGTTTCTAAAGCACCCATCCAGAGCCAACTATTATAGATTATCTGGAATGAAAGAGCATGAATATCTTACGAGAATTGACCGTAGATTTCGCTCTAGAATAATTTTCTGGCTACAAAATCACTCTTACGTTGAAGCGACCCAAACATGAAACGAATACACGCCAAAACAAAATAGGTGACGCTGGTTTCCACTAAAATATCGAAACTACAGCTAATGGTCAGTCCAACAAATACAGTGAATCTTTTATATGTTACTAAGAGACGTCAGCTTCTTCCTATCACTTGCCTGCGCTCACCGCCAATACAACCGATGTTGAAATGCCATATAGGGACTACTGGTAATGTAAAACAACTGGAATACGGATCTCAAACTACACATGCGTCTTGACCTATGGCCTCCTACTAAGAATACAGAGGAGCAAACACGGTCATTGGTGTTTCTGCGATATATGATAAAGTTGGTTATCGTCAGCCTCGGCCTTTATGTAAGCGCGCGTACATGGAGCTGTGGCTTTAATATCGGTCATAAATTTGACACCGATAAGGGGCATGGACTGCTAGAACTAGGGCTACATTTGTAGCAGCTAGAGACGATTGACGTCATAGAAAATGAGCTAAATGAAACCGACAACAACGCCAACATTCAGCAGAGACTCAAACGTTTCGTTTACGATGACGCGGACTATTATTACGAGAGGAAACTTATCAACGGTCGAGACGAAAGCACTTTGATCTTACGACCAGACAGACGATACAACTGTCACGAGCCATAGGGAGGACCGTCACGGCTAACTGACTTTCCAAGTGTTACAGCGGAAAAGGGAGCGTCTTCCACTGATAAGAAACACTGTACACCAATGAATGAATGACTTAGAAGGTGTCACATTCAATCGGACAGTGTTAGAGTCGATACCCGACCTGTTGTTGGATGATTTGTATGCGTCTGTCGCCTCAGCATTTGGTGGATTAGTGACTTCGTAACCATTTTTCCTGTGGAAGAGAGCGAGGAACACGGATGTAAACCGGATGAATAAATACCATCGAAGACAATATTATCGTGTAATTAATCGTTGAATCTGAAGTTTCTCTATAGTTCGGTGATGAATGACTTGTAGGGAGGTGAATATTTGGAACCGAACGAAGTTGGTCCTGGACAGCAACACCGAAGGAGTCAATACGTCGAACCAATCGCTCCAATGAGTCAGGCAGAGGAATTCTACTACGTCGACACGCGACAGAATAATTCTTATAACACTAGAGTCTACGTCACGGATCAACAGGTTGGCCATTCTCTCTCTCTCTCTCTCTTTCTCTCTGTCTGTCTCTCTGTCTCTCCGTCTCTCCGTCTCTCTCCGTCCGTCTCTCTCCGTCCGTCTCTCTCCGTCCGTCTCTCTCCGTCCGTCTCTCTCCGTCCGTCTCTCTCCGTCCGTCTCTCTGTCTGTCTCTCTGTCTGTCTCTCTGTCTGTCTCTCTGTCTGTCTCTCTGTCTGTCTCTCTGTCTGTCTCTCTGTCTGTCTCTCTGTCTGTCTCTCTGTCTGTCTCTCTGTCTGTCTCTCTGTCTGTCTCTCTGTCTGTCTCTCTGTCTGTCTCTCTGTCTGTCTCTCTGTCTGTCTCTCTGTCTGTCTCTCTGTCTGTCTCTCTGTCTGTCTCTCTGTCTGTCTCTCTGTCTGTCTCTCTGTCTGTCTCTCTGTCTGTCTCTCTGTCTGTCTCTCTGTCTGTCTCTCTGTCTGTCTCTCTGTCTGTCTCTGTGTCTCTGTGTCTCTGTGTCTCTGTGTCTCTGTGTCTCTGTGTCAGTGTGGCACTGTGTCAGTGTGGCACTGTGTCACTGTGTCACTGTGTCACTGTGTCTCTGTGTCTCTGTGTCTCTGTGTCTCTGTGTCTCTCTGTGTCTCTGTGTCTCTGTGTCTCTGTGTCAGTGTGTCACTGTGTCACTGTGTCACTGTGTCTCTGTGTCTCTGTGTCTCTCTGTGTCTCTCTGTGTCTCTCTGTGTCTCTCTGTGTCTCTCTGTGTCTCTCTGTGTCTCTCTGTGTCTCTCTGTGTCTCTCTGTCTCTCTCTGTCTCTCTCTGTCTCTCTCTGTCTCTCTCTGTCTCTCTCTGTCTCTCTCTGTCTCTCTCTGTCTCTCTCTGTCTCTCTCTGTCTCTCTCTGTCTCTCTCTGTCTCCCTCTGTCTCCCTCTGTCTCCCTCTGTCTCTCTCTGTCTCCCTCTGTCTCCCTCTGTCTGTCTCTGTGTCTCTGTGGAAGACAGTTCCAGATTGAAGCGCCAACATAGGCAAAGCTCATCCGCTGGGGTAGCCTGGGCCGTAGCAGAGTGCATGCGCAGAAACAAGAAGGTGGCGAAACCATCGTGCATCTTAACAATATATATATATTATATATAATATATATAATATATATAATGTATATATATAAATATAGGCAGTCGTTGGGTTATATGCTAAACACCTTTGAAAACCTCTTGCAAAAGCGTTCTATAAAGCCCTTAATATATTAATATATATATATCTATATATATATATATATATATATATATATATAGACCCTATGTATATTTATGCGAACGTACACTGTTCCTTTATTTTTTCGATAAATTTGTTCTCCGCCAAACACAGAACAGAGTAACAAACTGTCTTCCACGCGCGAATCTGGACAAATGGAAAATCTTTCGTCTCTCTCGATGCTCACGTTGTCTGCTTGAATACGTGAATAAAGCTGCAAGCGATTAATTGTGCTAATGGTTTTTCTCGACGTAAATTAGCTTGATATTTTGTATTTGTTATTTCCTGTGTTTAAGTTGATCATAAGCAGGGCAGTATAGTGCGAAGTACATGATATTTACTCTACCCATCTGTGCTCTCATGTTAGTCTATCTGACAATGCAACGTTTTAAGTGTATTCGAGTGATTTAAATTTCCTTCCACAGAAAATACTTAAATATTCCTTATTCTTTGCCCATTTCTCAAATTCTAATCAAATGCAATCATTTGAATTGAATTGAGTCAAAAATGAAAATTGGATTATTTGAAACTGATTGAATAAATGAAATATCGTGGATTTCATGAATTACTACAAACTTCTGTAAAGAACAAGTATCTTACTGAACTAAGGATAGGTATTAGGTGCTATGGCCTATAGCTCTAGCTACATTTCGAATCTGGACAATATGGGGCTAAGAAACCTCCTCAATGTCTGGTCCAGGGTTTTGTAAATAAAATTCTTCACACGTTTAGGCGTTGATGAAGCAATAAATATGAAAGGGAGTTCCTAATATCAGCTTTGTCAAATGAGCTATTGTGTTGAGACTTTTTTAAGTACTTGAGTTTTGAACTATAGCTCAAGAGCCTAAAGCAGTAGAAAAAGCAAACAGGTAGTTGATCAATATGCCTGATGTCAGTTTTAAGATTAATTTGCCCAAAGTAGATCGCTGCGGTCGTTCGTCCATCTGCCTCTCATCTAAAGTTCAATCAGTTCCTTCTTCAGGATTGCACCAAGTCACACTGTCACAAACGCATTTCTCTAATTCAAACACACCCGTATGGCAGTGAACGCTTATGACGGTATACATGATGCACAAGGCCATCACGTCGCTCGAAACCTCAGTGGAAATATCCGTGCATTGAGTCTTCTTGGCTGTCGCGGACTTGATTTGGTATAGCGCCGGCGAATAAGCTAGTCTCTCTAACGTGACTTTGGTGGACGCTGAGAAATTTTCGAAGATTCACATTATATTTCATTATGTCAGATTACATTACATTGAAAAATGAAAGATCTTTTCATAATAGTTATTAGTTGATTTAATCGACTGGTTCTGTGTCGTAGGATTACAGTCACGGATACGAAGTCCCTCCGCAAGGACATTATGAAGACGATCTCTACGAAGGTCCTCAGTTCGATGACGGATACCTTGATCCGCACGGTAGGCTCCTCCTATTTATCCTCAAACGATCCATTGATTACCGTCAGATGTTTGTTCCATGACCATTACACAGTGGATGCGACGATCCTCAGGGTCTCTCTAACATTCACCCTCGCAACGCAGACTCGGCAAAGGCCACTAAAATTGACAAAATGCGCTCTACGAATATTTACACACACACACACACACACACACACACACACACACACACACACACACACACACACACACACACACACACACACACACACACACACACACACACACACACACACACACACACACAGTCACCTGCATACAGATGGCAGTGATTCATAACACAAGATAAGAACAATAGTTCCATTAATGATAATATAATGAGCGTAGTAGTTGCTTAGTACGCAGAAACGCATAATATGTGCACTTTAAAGGCGGCTACTTAGACATAAGAGAAGGTGAGTTTGTGTTTGTGACGACGTCTAATCATCGGCTGATCACCTGATTGAGATGATTCATAGATTACAGATAGAAATAGACTGTGTGAAGCAATAATTCTCTGACGATTGACCATTTCTCAGTTGCCTACAACCTGTCGAATATTGAAGAGCCTACCAAGCAGTCAGCATGACAATAGGTCCTCGATTACTACATCAAGTTCTAGATATCTTTATGTCCTACCTGTGCCAGCGTCAGAATCAATTCGTGACCATTACTATTGTTATGCTGATTTTTCGTTCTATCCAAATGCGCTTAACCAAAATAGTCTGCTCAGAACCAAACGCTATATCACAATTCTCCAACTGAGTCGTTATTCACTGTATTCACTAAATTCATCGAGTGCACGAAAGTCAGTCTTTCCCATAGTTTAACTAAAATATTGATGCTGTCCTTGGATGCGGGTTTTTTATGCTGGTCATTATACATTTTAGTCGATCATATGTAGACTTAAACACGTTGGCCATCAAAGCTTGTTTGGATCATACACAATTATACAGTGTTATGGGCATTAAAGAATATGCAGGACTAAATATGGATTGAATCTAAGAAGAATCGCTACTTGTTTACTAAGATGTGTGGGTCTAATTTTCGTTCAGTCGATTTATTGTTTAATTGATTAATTTATTAATTAATTAATGGAGGCAGGATTGAATGTGCGATTTAACAAATGAACAGGCGAATGAGTATGCGAATGCACGAAATGACTCTTTAGCAACATTTATTTATAATTTATTTGAAAGGGTGTCCCCTATTAGCGGAATCTTACGGTTCCTTTGGGGATTTTTTCCCCAGTTGCCTCCCACCTCAATGCTAAACTTAATCAACAACGTATACTGTCCTGTTGACACTTTTTGTTTTTCTATCATATTATTATTTTAATTATAATGGCAATGTTTGTATGTATGTATATGCTGTTAATAATTACTGTGATTGGAGTCAATAAAAACGATATTAATTTATTGATTGATATTGATAATTAGTAAATCGATGTATTAATAAATCGATGAATCGATCCGTTGATTGTGGTCCTGATCCACCAATAAACCTATTTGTTAATCGATCTACTAACGAATTAATCAAACAATCAACCCGCAGATTAGAACAATAATTGTTCAATCATACCGTGCAAAATGTACAGTATACCTAAGCCTGGCTGTACATTGTGTTGCTTGCGTGGTTGTCGTAAAGGAGGAGGCTATCCATCGCGGAACCCAGTCGATCGGAGACAGAGTCGTAAGAACATGGGTCGAGCCATCGTTACCGGATTAAACACGGCCCGTGTGAAGGAGATCAAGGGTCGCCTTCGACCTGCCTTCAGTCCGGATGAACTGATCGACAGCGTTGAGCGGAGGAAGCCCGTCGGTGGAGGGGGTGCTCTGGAGGACGTCGTCGAGAACGTAGACGTCACTGGAATGTCCGTCATGGAGCGTATGAAAGTGTTGGAGTCGAAGGTTGCCTCAAACAAGGGTCCCCCACCGCCCACCTACCCCAAGCCACGACCGATTAGCCTGGGAGCAGCTACTACCGTCCAGCCGAGTGCTCACTCGGGCCGTCACTCGGGTGGTCACCCTAGTGGTAACTCGAGTGGTCTCTCGGGCAGTCCCTCGGCGTCCATTCTAAATGAACGGCCTGCAGTACCACCGAACCGTATCGAGCAAAGGTCAGCCGTCGCAGCTTCCATCGAGCCAAGGTCAACTGTGGCAGCACCTAAGTCTTCGAGCCAGGTAAACAGTTGATCAAACAAAGATTGAACTATTCAAAGCAATCACAAACGTATTACAGAACTCACTATCTCTCAGTTGATTTTAACGATATTTCGATTGCCTATTCAGGGTATTTGTTAAATACGTGCTTCTACCTGCCAACGGTCATCATTTAAGACCATTGAAATGCATTTAAGTAAAATTGGAAGCACTATGACCTTTGGCCAACAACAGAACAGCATTTCTTCAGAGTTGATCCAACTTTACAAAGTATATAAAATTTCAGATGATGCATCATAGACTGAAGAGATGATAAATAATTGGAATCCAATCTAAGAAACCGTGAATGTGGTGAACGATTGTGTTCGTTGTCTGTTGAACCGAGTTCCTAGATCCGTGCTGTCCAATATGGGACTCGTGGAAGGATTTTAAGACGCCCGCCAGAGCCCGCGAAATGTTTGCACATTTAATAAAAAATTAAGATGAAGACAGTCGCCGGCCTACTTGCATAGCGATTCATTCTTAGCTTGGCTTATCATTAATCTCGACTGTGACAGCACAAAATCGAGTTCCCACGACGCATTAAGCACCATGTTCAATTTTAATACAGTTAATACGGATGCTTACATAATTGTAATGATGACGATGTCTACGATGGTTTTGATTATGATGGAAAAGGAATAATAGAAGATAAGGATGATGGCGGTGATGCTGTTAGAAGGTGATAATGATGATAAGGTGGAGGTGGAGGATCTAAAGATGGCTCAAGAAAAGAGGCTTGCCGGTGTTGGTTGAGATAACAAAAGTGTTGATGATTATAATGAAGATAGTTTAATGAGCTGATCTTCTGAATATTTTTCTCTGCGCAATCGTTTGATCCCACGTGCATTAAGTACCGACACAAAAAAGTTAGAGCTTGCTAATTACTTAAATGTTATAATTGTCCCGTGATCATAAAACAGACATTTAGTACAGTTGCTAATTTCGTTGGTTGCAGATTGCTTTGGATGAGGCTCCGTGGTATTTCGGAACGATCGATCAGACCAGATGCGAAGAAAAGCTCAAAGACCTCAACACGGTCGGTTGTCTTTTACTTTAGATAAGTGCTTCCTAAACAGGGCAGTGAGCACCCCCACTGTCCTCAGGGGTCTGAAATGTAATTATAGGTTGCAATAAAGAAGGACAGCATAAAAATAATATGAATGCTCTGAAAATGAATTATGATTTGAAGGGCTGTCGTCGGATAAGTAAGTTTATGGATAATTCCCGTGAGATAAGTTTATTTCCTTATGCAACATTGTCGACATGTAACCCAAGGCTCGTAAGCACGAGCTTCCTCAGTTGTTTAGAAAGAAACAATTTAATGCAATAATAATAATTATTAATAATTTTCGTTTGATTTCAAACTGACACGCCGCAGTATGATTATAAAAATAGTATGAATAAATGATGGCAAGTTATTTCTGGGGTTGAAATAAACTGTCTGCAGCTATGCCGCCAATTACGTCATACTTCTACTTAGGTCAGCGCCACCGGTTAGCGATGGAAGTCAGCCTTACGGGGATAGTCAGCCTTACAGAAAACGAATTCGGTTTCTCAGCTTTGTATGCCAGTGGGGCATCCATTGCTTCACGAAGCCTTAAAATGGATGAATGGAGGATTGATGACTGGGTAAATGGAAAGGGACAAACAAAGGACAGAAGAGACAGATGGACCGACTTGAAAGAAGGCAACGGTCATCAGTTTCCTCTTTATTATCATAGTCGTACGTTTTCGCATAGCGTCCTTTTAAAAAAGACTGCATCGCGTACTGTTGTACATTAAACTAAATTGATTTATATCGCTCGAACTTTCAATGAGTCGATCGGTTGATGCTACCTTGGAGTTCAAAAGCGTTGTCTTATCAATGTACATCTAGCTTTCTACTTCTGAGAATGATCCTAAACGCCGACCGATCTGAATATTTATAGCAGGTCTTTCTCTTTACTTAATCGTTAACCGTCTCTGCTTTATCTGATCATTGGCCATCTTCTAACATAAATCAAGTCTGCTCAGTTTAAACTTCCTTCAATTGACCTACAGACCGAATAGAATTTGCAAATAATGTCGCTCAACGATAATAACTTAAAAATTGCTTTGTTTACTCCAATAGCAATAAACCAACGGATGCGAACACTACATGTATGCAGCTTTTATTCCTTCAAACGATATTGTTTATTCATTGTAAATGGTGTTTTAGAATAACCTCTGCTTTCCGAACACTCAGCAGAGTTAAATTGACCAAAACTGACTTTGATTTTGTAAATTTGACGGTTAACACTATTTAAGATCTCAAAGCAGAAGTTTCCCTTTGTAACGGACCTCAGAGCATCTGTATAATTATTAGTTATGGGAATGAATGGTTAGTTCAAGATTGCCAGATGTTGCGTTAGTTCAGACTATGTATGTATACATATGCATGTATGTATTTATATATAGGGTCTATATGCATATGTGTATGTATGTATATGACTATATATGTAAGTATGTATTTATGTATATATGTATGTGTATGTATTTAACTATATTATGTATGTGTGTAAGTATATATGTGTCAGCTGTTGTCATTGGTTGTCTGCTAGGAAGGTGCATTTCTGATACGGCTGAGCAAGAAAGGAGAAACCCGGATGCAGCCTTACACTCTGTGCGTCTTCCATGAGAACGACATCTACAACCTGATGATTCGACGCAAAACAAACAAGAAACTGGCCGTTGGGTCAGAGAAGAACGGAGAACCAGTAAGTCCATTGACAGTTCTTGCTTACTTACCCATCTCCCATTGACCAATTCGGTTACTTCACTTACTAACGCCATTCCTATTTAGTTACTCAGTTACCTTAATCGTAAACATGGCTTCGATTGGCCATGCACTTAGCTAGGTATACTCAGCTGCTTTGCTTCGTGTTATTATTAGGCAATGTAATTTGACAAGTGCTGTTCAACACGCTGCCCGCAGGCCGTATGCGGCAGCCGGACTTTTAGTCGCTGCTTTTGAGTCTACTCGTGGGTGCGGCCCCCAACGATAATTTATTCGTTGACCTGCGGTGTCAAAAAGGTTGGACCCAGCATTGATATTACTGGAACCAGGCTATCCATTTTGAAAGCCCCATGCAAACTCCATACTAAGAGACTCCTGCAATAGCAGAGGCTTTCAGATAGGGGGTCCGGAGGCAAATGCCTCCAAATTCAGGTGGGGGATATTTTTATAGTCTTGGGGAATCTTGCCTTCCTGACACTTGGGGCAGGGGTTTGCCTCTATCAGTCAGAGGGATTAACGCCCCTATGTGATATCTAAGGAGCGTAAACTAAGGAGCATATTAATTTATAAAATCAAAGCGCATGTGCAGCGTGTGGGAATGTTGCGGGTGTTTCTGATACCCATTGCTACACAATGCGTTTTTCAAGTCGGTCCTTGAGAGTACACAAGAGTAAAATTTATCGTTGTGAATTTCTCAGACGATGTAACTTTGTTTAGTCTGCTCTACTGAAAACATGCATTGTGCTTGATTAGAGTTCACTGTCAGATTGGGCAACGTCATTAGGGGTCTACATATATTTTTTAGTCTGATTTATTAATGGGTCACATGATTTTGATTTTGGCTGTGATTGTAGTTTAATGGGATATGATGTGATATACTTAATTGCTTAGTGTATTATTCTGATTTTCACATCATCATGAAGCAGACCTTTTAAGACCTTTGAGACTCTTAAGCCACTCTGTCTGAAATAGTCGTGCGTCCAGTGCACTTATGATGTAGACTACTTAAAAGCGATAAAAATACGAAGTGTCTTGACACGTACGTCCATACCAACCTGCACACATGAACGAGTGATAATGTGTCAGTGTACCTTCTGTGAATTAGATTCTTGACTCTCGACTGAGATATAAGATGATATCAAAAACCGTATTTTAATACCAGGTTGAAAATTAGGCACGTTTGCCTAATGCCAGGTCGAGACATAGATGGGTCTGTTTCGATGCCAGGTCGAAACTTAGATGGATCTGTTTTGATGCCATACCTGGCATCAATGCCATACCTGGCATCAATGCCATACCTGGCATCAATGCGAGATCTAGATTTTGATGCGAGATCTAGATTTAGATAAGTCTGTTTTGATGCTGGGTCGAGACTTAGATGGGTGTGCTTGACAGCATGGTCGACATGGGTCTGTTTCAATTTCAGGTCGAGAATTAGATGGGTTTTTAAGGCCATGTCGAGGCAGCCATATGAAGTCAAGAGAACTACTGCTACATGAATGTGGTGTTTATGAGTTTGCAACGTTTAAGACCGTCATTATGATTAGACGAGCAGGATAGATTTCATCTTCTAGTTTAAAGGGAGACAGATTTCATAACAAGAAAGGGCAAATGAGATGAGAACTGGAGGTTTGCTGAGTGGACTGAACGGAAGGATCACCACAAGTCATTGAAATAGTAGGTTATTCGTGCAGTAAAGCTATTGAAAGGTTACTTTCCTCTCAGGTTCTTGGGTAAGTTTCGAAACATAGGCCTATCGTCCATTTTTGGACGTCCGATGGATGTGTGATGCACATATGTGGAGTCTGTGTACATTGGTCATATCTCTGGCGAAGTATTTCCCCCGCCCATGGAACCAGCGTGGCTCTATCTGGTCGTTTGCTGTCGTTGCGAAAAAGACCGAGGGAGGGTCTAGGATATCTGCTTCTCGACATGTTGTGCTATTGTCATCGTCATTATCATTGTCATCAGGAGATGCTACATAAGGATCCTACGTATCGGATGACGACAGAAGATATCAAACAGGGAGGTGCGGAGAAGAATACAGAACAACAAAAGCAACGTGCAACAGATAGTGGAAAGCAAGCTGAAGTTCTTTGGGCACGTTTGTAGAATGAAAACTAATAGACAATTCAAATTAGCAGGTCATGTTTGCCATGATTGATGGCACCGGGAGAAAGGCAGACTATACAGAGAATGGCTCGACGATGTCAGAGATAGGTGCGGACGAGATATATACATTAGTCTGATGGGGTAGGGAGGACCGAGATGAATAGAAAAGAACAGTGACACATGCGATTGACAACAGTAGGTGATGAACTCATGGACGAAGATGATGACGATGACTGTTACATGGCTACTGCAAACTTATTTCTGTTTTTTTACATCGTACCAAGCGCAAGAAAATAACATATTAAGACACCTCAAAAGATGAACATGCATCTACAGATACTTTGAAGTACGTTGAGACTTCGCTGTAATAGAGCGTGAATCATTCTTTTTTTTGCAGTAGGTTCGCCTCTTGGAGCTTAAATAGTGTGGAGCCCTCTCGACTGGACATTTGTGGTAAGATCGGTGAAATGGTCGTGGTCGAAACTATGGCAGGTCGCTAGTACAAATGAATGGCATACATATACGCATACAAATTTATAAAGACTACTCGACAGAGTACTAGAAAGTGTTAGGTTCTTTATTGAGCTCAAGCCATGGGGCGTGGAGGGGGGCGACTGTAGATCGCGAGCCACAGGCCATGATAATTATCACCGTTGTAGACATTTACACAGCAAGGTCTGTCCTCTTCAATCGCACGAAGGACAGGACTTTGACTGCTGCAAAAGCAGAAGCAAACAGCCTTGCATTAGACTAGTTCATGTCCTTTTCAATAGTAAAAATCAGACTTCATAGCATAATTTGTGGAATTTTGGAGTAGGTTAGCCTCTTGGGACTTGTTACATTGGCTCCCTGTCTGTCAGTGCATTCATTTCAGACTATGCTCATTTGTATGGAGCTGCCTATTGGGTTGGGCTCCAGTCTACTTGAAATTCCTTATTATTCTTGTCACAGCATGTACGAGTCGCTGATCTTTACGTTCAGCCTCTCAACATACTCTCTTTGTACTTTTGCTCGCACAACCATGATACAGTCCAGGGCGTTCGCCCTACAGCGTGGAATGGTCTCTCACCGGTCATCAACTCCCTTCCTAGGGAACCCTCTGATACATTTTATCGACACCTCAAGACTCTTCTGTCGGGCCTGGATCTGAGTAGTCGTCTTGAAGGGGTGCTATATTAAATTCATATAAATTAAAATTAAAATTTCGCCACGCACATTGGGTCAGTTGTTGGGCAGACCACGTAAAAAAATGGAAGAGAATACATGAAATACTCCTATCCATCGATGGTGTATGGTCTTTCCTTGTATCCGTCCACCCGTCCGCCAGTCCACTTCTGCCAAGCTCACCTGTTTTTAGAATAATTACCTGAAAGGGTTGCGCAGTTCTTTAACTACTTAACTTAATTAAGCTGGTCTTTAATACAGGGAAATCCTACCGCTCACATCATTGCGATTAAAATGACTAGGACTGGGTAACCGCATATTGCAGTTTTCCTAAAGCAACTCTTAGGCAGCGGATTATGTGAAACCATTAACTAATAGTGGAGAAACTGTTGCACACATATGTCTTGAGAAACATAATTTAATATTGTAGGCCCTATATTTTGTGGTGGGCCCCATATTCAAATAAACAAGCAAACTTTTTTTGACGATGATAATTCATCGACTATGATGGTAATTATTATGCTGCCTTTGCATATTTCAGGAGTTTGCGACTCTTGCGGATTTAGTGAAGTTTCACGCGGATATTCCGATCGAGGTGATTCCGAAGAGCAAGTCGAGAAAGTCGACTGGAGGAAGAGTCTGGCTAAAGATGACTCCACTTAAATAGTCATGCATCGATGCACCATTGACTGGTTTCCATAAGACATGCATTTTTTGTTCAACTGTTGCAAGTCAGAAGTCACTTGTTTCAACCACTTGAACGGCACACTTGGTTTCGTCGGCTGAAACGCGTCACTTGTCTCATTTGTTGCACTTGTTAATTTGCTGGTGCAAGTCCGACTTGTTTAGAATATAATATTAGAAAACGTCGTTTGTTTAAACGCTGTAACAAGTAATTATCGTTTCAGTTATTGATAAACATTCCTTGTTTCGACTGCTGGGATATACGTCAGCTATCGTGAAAGATCCTTTATAGATCTATATCACTTGTTTTTACTCTATTGCATGGTGCATTCGTGACGCGAAATGAGGCGTCTTTGGCTCACGAACTCCATGCTGTAGTGACCTGAATGAAGTCTTGCTCAATGTATTCTGATTTTTACTGAGCACTTGGACTGTCCATAAGACAACCGAGCATTACCCCAGAAAGTGATTTGACGGTGCACGCTCCAAGGATTTATATATTGCGGGACTTCGCATAGTTTTATAGCAGACGATTAAAGCCTTCCATATAGGCCTACATTGGTGTGAATTGTACATTCGTATCGTTTTATGCAGTACAATCAATGTTGTGAGTTTGTATAATTGTCGATGCAAAGTTGAGGCACTAGGCCTGTCGTAGCTATACATAGCTGCATGTCAAAGGTTGGTAACGTGAAATACTAAGCTCATTTAGAATAACTTCGTGCAGGGATGTCTTACCACCTTCAGTGTCTTACCTCTATTAAACGATTGGGTCTGTGCTAAGATTATTGATTGATACGTGACGTGAAAGTTTCAATTTGGCTCTAATTCATTATGACCACGAGATTCATGACATAAACAATTTTGGCAAAACTAAACCATTATGGAAAAGATTTTCTGAAGGAGGGGTTCTATATGAATATGTAATTATAATAAACGGCGCTCCAGCAACATTGCTATTGATGCTTCCACGCCAGTGCAATATCTCCAATGACTGACACTGCGTTGTCTAACAAAAAGCTTGAGTACTTTACTCTATACCTTGTATCATACACGTCTACATACATCATCTTACCTTGTATTTACGCTATGGCAAAAAATAAAAGCAAATTGAGAAATCACTGGTATACGCTTAGCATCCGTTTTAATGTGAAACAGTTTCGCAACGAGTTCCAAAATACTGGCCATTACAGTTTGAGGTCAAATACAACTGCCAAACAATGCTTACGAACTCTATGTATGCCACGACGTATCGTTTATTTTATTAATATTTCTTCAGCGCTCGTGTCAGATTCTTGATAGGTGCTATATAAATGTTTCGATATACAGTGTATTCCTTGGGCACCATTAAGGACGAGTCAGCTTTGTATCTTTATTTTTTATTCAATATATATAGGACCTATGTATATACATATCATTGTTCTACTTTCGATTGAAGTTCAAATTAAATAAAACAGGTAAACAAGTTCTACATTTCTGTCTTCTTAAATCAGGTGTCATCAGTAAGGCTTGACCACTTAGTCATTGCGGCATTTTGGCAATTATCACTCAATCATCGGACTGCAGCAAAAATCTCAGTAAGTGGAGTTTCGTGGTTAAGATTGTAAGAACATAATAATTGTCCAACTCTTTGAGTTCCACTCTATCTTCAAAAATCACTCCGAAGCTGCTGATATGTTGACGTTGCATTGCTAAAAACAACCACATAGAAGGCCCAATATAACCAACTTCATGAAAGACAAGATCACAGAATGTTCAATACAACCATCTGCGTTAAATCCAACAGCATAGAATGCTCAATGTTACCAAAACGTGTTATAGTAAACAGCACAGAATGTTCGGAATAAACAACTGCGTTAGAGACAGCAGCATAGAATGCGCAATATAACCACATGTGTTAAGGTCATCGATGGTTAAAGTCAAAATAACAAAATGTGTTAGATTCAACAGCATAGAATGCTTAATATAACCATGTGTGTTAGTTAAAGTCAAATGCATATAATGCTTATAATTACCAAATGTGTTAAATCGTATAGCAGAGAATGCACAATGTAACCACATGTGTTAAAGTCAACGGCATAGAATTCTCAATTAGCCAACTTAGAGGTGACAAAATGCGACAAATGCAACGGTTGACATGTAGGTGGCGCAGACAGGGTCGTACCGAGCTACAATTGCGCCCTGTGCCTAGCTAACTGCGCCCTGTGCGTAGCATCAATTTGGCGCCCCACATTTTGAAAAATAGTGCATTTTATGGAATAATAAGTTATTCCATCCTGAAATTTGCGCCCTTTCTACAATTGCGCCAGGGACCAAGGCCCCGCTGGCCCCTACCTCGGTACGGCCCTTGGCGCAGATCTATAAGAGAAGGGAGACTTTTGCTTGCATAGTTAGACGAAATTCATAATAATGAGCTACTCTTCTTCAACTCCAGGTGCAGATGTTGGCTGTTTCGACTGCATGGTCAATAACTCAGGTCTCAGTAGAATATTCCGAATTTGACCATTTGTCGTTGACACTTGATCAGCTGCTTCTTCAGAACGGAATACTCGGCCGCCGTGTAGCTCCTCCGACCTTTCATCTACAGTGCGAAAACATGTGTAATGGATAAAATGATCATAAATTATCACAGAGCCAGTTTCAAGAGAAACTAAGCTGAGGTGTTACGTATTCAAAGTGTCGTATCACGATTCACGATGTCAAGTGTCATAAATAAACAGAAGGTTCACAAGTTAGAACCAGTTGTCGCATTACTACGAATATCACCTGTGACGGACTCGAGCATACACACACAGCCCGATCAACGGAGACCATTTCGAGTTAACTGATGAAGAGATGTCCAAGGCTTTGGACAGACCATTGACTACGACGACAAAAATTAAAAATCACTGTATCTCAGTGTCTGTAAAAGTCTGTATCTCAGGACGACACATGGTATTTTCATTCATTCATTCCGAAAATTTATATAGCACCCCTTCAAGAAACCTACTCAGAGGCGATCTAGGTACCTTTCCCAACCTACTCTTCCGTTACCTTACCTGCCCTTACCCTACCCACAATTAATATAATTTATCGTCAAGCAAGGAAGGCAACTGTACACATAGCCGTTTCCAGTTACGTTCTCTGCGAGGCAGCAGACACTGACGGAAGCATGGAAAACTTATCTACTTTGGTGGTCGAATGGATATAAACACTCAAATAACTCTACAGTCTCCATAGCTGTCACTCCTATATCGGTCCAAACTTTCAGGGGAACCAATTATAATGAAACGGTTAGTCTCATTGCTTGGACGTTCATAATATTGTCCAGCTGTAAGAAGGATATGGGTACGTCTATCATTTTGTGTACGTACGGATATGAATAGACCAATATTTATCTTCGCATAAATGCATGCAGGCCTACGTGTGACTTTGTGCATGGATTGTATATTAAAAACTTAATATAGCGCTGTTTTATATTAAACAAGAAAAGCGCTGTATTGCCTATTTGCCTAATCGCATAGCAACCGTGTCATTAGGCAAATACATGTATGTCTCGCCATTGTCATAGTCAGAGCAAAATATCTCAAAAGAACCGACCAAGCAAATATATAATCTTAGGTAATGCAATGCAAAAAATAGTTTTCGCTTTATGAAGTGTTCTAGGCGATTCGAGTAGGCCTACATGCCTGCTAGAACCGGATATCTATTCAATCACTCAGTGTAAAATTGCATCTATTACTGAGTCCTAATTTAAGAACTGACTGCTATATCAAACTAGAACACTGCATCTTCGTATTATTATCTGAGTATATAATTCTCTAGCTATCATACACTTCCCAAAGAAGTTGAATGGTAGGTTTTGAGAGGTATATGAAAGGCACCTCATAAGTAAGCCCCTATATTTGGCTACTTCTAGAACTGTAATGGGTTGCGGTTTATCAACCTTATACGTTTTCAACAAACACATATTATCATTACATCGGACTCGTTGAATATAAATTCAAATGGTGAAATCATTTAGCTCAGCGTTTGCAAAATTTTGTTTGCATCACATCACGTATAGGCATGCGTTGTAAAAATAATTACAATAATTAAATACAGGTGTTTCTATGTCCATATTAATTTGATTTCATTTAACTGTGAAGTGTTTGGATCTTGTCCTGCTTATTATGTTCAGCGTACTGCAGAGTCAAGTTTTGCAGACGACTGGTTACCAATACCTTTACTGTGTACATCGCCTACACACAGTTGAAACGCAATTCAGCGAAGTAGAGCGAACATTTAACATTGACTATGCTCAAAATCTCGTGGTCGTAACGAAATAGAAACCAAGTCGCCTTGCATGCCACGTATTAACCAATAAATATTCTTGAAATGACTTCAACAATGGCTTCTAAAAGTTGGACCATAACTTATTCGGGCAAACGGGCAAACGAAAATAGTTCAGTTGACCTGATAAATGGACATTGGTGGATTGAGTGTAATTGTATTTGTCGGTCATTCTTATCTTCAGTAGGCTAACGCTTAAATTCTTAGTTAAGCAGCAACTCCTACCTTCTTCTTACGAACTGCGCACATTGAACAACAACTGGATGGCGAATGAAAATCAGAAAACGGAACAGACTCTGCAAACAATTGATTCGTTTGAAAGCAGAACATTGAAAGAAAAATCACTTGGACAAGAAATAAATTCATTAAAGAAATAATCATTTAGAAAGAGAAATGTGTAAATAATCGACTCGAACTTCAGTATATGCATGCAGATCATATATTATCACCGTACAGGTAGGTTTAAGCAAATCAGAGGCAACGAAGACGCATTGACAAAAGCAAATTACTTCCAGAGTACAAGATGAGTTAATTAGATGATGGTCATTTGTGGTTACAATCTCAAATTATTCAACAGAGCAATTATCGACATATTGATGAAGACACAAACAGCTTCACTTACAAACACGCACGCAACACAAAAACACCCATCCGCACACACACACACACACAAAACACACAAACACCCACCCACAGTCCCACACACACACACACAATACACACACACGCACCCAAACGCGCATGCATACATACACACACACATACACACATACTCGCAAAACACGTACAAAAAATCATCTCACGTCCACGTACAAACACAAACACCAAAGTATGTGATTCTGATTGCTACAACTTTGCTTCATTATCAGAAGGTTACAAAGGGTAACTATGTTAATTCGTGATAGCAGGTGGTGACTATCTTTTGTCAAGATAAGGAGGTCGTGCGAAGACATCAACTTAGATTAGAAGTGCTCGGTGAGAAATTAGTAGAGAAGATGAATGTTATGTCCAAATGTTGTGTTCAGTTATGATTGGTTCATTCGCTCTGCAAGAAATTAATTACAAAATTAATAACCTTAGACGAATAGGATAGACAATTACACAACATGCAGAAAGAAGAAGAAATCACTGGCGTAGCAGCATTTTCATTTTGAAAAGTTTCGTAATGAACCGTACAATGCGATCTAATGAAATTGCGCTATATGAAACTGCGGATGGCAGTTCATGACAATAAAGCTGCAATAATTAATTGGCTGCTTGTTTTTTGTCAAATAATACAGCTACGCCAGTAAAATCCACGGACAGACATCAATCATATAGACCGATAATACTGGCAAAATAGGGAACATTTATCAATACACGCAAGCAAATACATTTTAATAAATGTAAAGAAATACATAGATGTAGGCTACATATTTTTCTGCCTGCAATGCTGCATGCCCATATGGAACTATCGTAGTATCCATATGAGACTCGTATGGGGCCCGTTTAGATCTCGCTTAAGCTCCACGTTGAGATCATCCATGATATTAGTATAGAGTACGCTGGTCCTAATTGATTTGTCGTCCATACCTCTGCCTTCTTCGATGGCGATTTGTGATCCGTCCGATATGGCAGAGCGTGGCTTCGGAGTGGACGCCATCGTGAGACTCGAATGAACTGCACTGTACTTGTTCTGCGGAGTTCCAACCGTCGGGATATATGGTGTCTGATGCCGCCGTACAAGGATTTTTATTCCGGGGGTCGGGTCTTTACCCTGCTACACTCAATAGACAAGAAGCACCTCTCAACGCGTATGACTGGATCTCAGTTTCAATAGTACAACCACAGGAAATATGATGGTGTTTCCACCTGGTGACTGACATGAGAGTATATTGGAAACTACTCTCTCAGCATGCAAGATATTTCTACACGCAAAAGACGACGACATCTGAGAGAAAGTGCAGAAACGACACTGGGAATGACGAGAGAAACTTTATTTTAAGTTAAATATATCTGATATTCCAGTTTCTATTTAAATTAAGCATGTAAGCACATATGAAGGCGACACGTGTATACATGCAGGACGGTGAAAAGAGTCAGCAGCTCGACCTCGAAGTCGTTGAGTGCAGGCGTGTCTGATTATAGACAAATCTCGCCGCCCTTTGTCTCTGAGACGTCCTTAAAAGCAAATTATACCCATAAAACTGCATCCTCAATGTGAATTTTAAGCAGATTCCAGTGATCACAGATTGCAAATACTTCCGAGGAGGCGTTACTGAACTTGTTGAAGAACACTAGAGTATACCAGGCACGCTGAGAGGGCAAGCGACAAATGTCCAGAAGTTCAGCTTTTAGGGGCCCGAGCCGGACGCATAATTCACTTACGAAGATCTTGCAAACTAATTTGCTGCAGTTAAATCCAGAACAGTTGCTGTTAACGATAGATTAGAGGTCTGTGACTTCTCTTCCAATGAGCCCGTAAATTACCGGAATCTCCGTCGCCGCCCCTATGTAGCGTACTGATCAGGTATAGGAGGATACGGTGCGTGACGTTATGGCGCAGGACGTTTTGGCACAGGACGTTTTGGCGCATATCTCTGATATAATAATTCTGAGTATAATATATTATATAAATATCTTATATGGGAATCTGCCACTTTGGTGTCCTAAATTATGCCCCATGGCAAATCAGGTTAAGCCGTCGGTCGTAAAAGAGTGATCGTGGAAAAGAATCATTTTAACTAGAAGCTGAATAAATGAAAGGGATACTGTTAAACTGGGAGCTGGATTGACGATAACAATCATGCTTAAATGGAGGCTGGATTTATGAAAATAATCTTGCTTAAATGCACGCTAGTTTTGATGAAAAAATTATGCCGAAATGGAAGCAGGATTGATGAAATATAATGCCGTTTAATTGAAAACGGGATTGATGAAAAGAATAATGCTTAAATAGACGCTCAATTTATGAAAGTATTCATACTTGAATGAAAGCTGCACGATGAAAATAATCATGCTTAATTTGAAGGATTGATGAAAATAATCATGCCTAAATGGAAGCTGGATTGATGAAAAATAATGCCGTTTAATTGGATTGACTGAAAGATTGACTAAATGGGTTCCACGACGGGTAGAATTCTCATATCCATACCTCATTTATTCAAGCATGATTCTTTTCATCATTCCAATTTCCAGTTTAGCATAATTATTTTCAGCGATCATGCCTTATATTACATTATGTATCGTATCAGATGACTGCGCCCAAACGTCCTGCGCCAAAACTGCTGCGCCAAAAACGTCCTGCTCCGAGAAGGATACGGTAACAAAGAGGCGATGTGTATCTTTCCCATAAGGCTAATCTAAAACTTGAGAATTCGGATAAATTGTCCACAAGCCGAGGCTAAATTTTAAGTTACTTCCATGGATCCGAAATGTACAGATCACTAGGAAGTTATACATCAAATGCCCAATCCTAGGCAAGCAGCACTCAGTTGTTTTTAGCGGCGTTACCTGTGATGTGCTTACCTCAATGTAACACCTGTGTAGTTTCATGTAGTCTCTGACAGAGGGCGAATTGTTCGCTTCGGCGACCATCGAGTGCCATTCTCTGATGCGTTGCTCGAGAACCCCAAGGGCCAAGTCACTCGTTTCCCTGTCCATGAACTGGTTTACTGGAGACTTCGGCTTTCCAGAAACATCGTTCTTCGCATATTCCTCCTCAGCATCATCATGTCTGCTCTGTGCACTGGGTCTATGAGTTTCGGGTACATATTCGCCTTCACTCCGGTCTTCATCGGATAGGAGCTGAGGAGCTGCACGATTTGGTAGAGGAGTGGCAAATGCCACCCTCGTCAAAGGAAGCGCTGCAAGTTTAGACTGCTTTTTCAACCTCGCCTCCTCTCGGATTTTGTTCCGGTGGTAAACGGTTCCCGGTCCGTACATGTTGATGAGAGGACCACGAGGTGGTAGAAAGGTACGGGCTCCACTGCTGTGACCTCTGACCTCTACGGAAGCTTTCGTTTGGTTCCTTTTGCGATGTTTCGACCCGTCCTTTCCGTTACGCAGGACGTCCAGTTTTGTTAGAAGGACGCCCAAGAGAGGCACCTCGTCATCGGGCAGGCGCGATAGCCGAGCTGTCAACTTCAGGTGGGCGTTGTCTCGTAGAAGCTCGGCTGTTTTTGGATTTCTTCGGATTACTAGACGGTCATAGTTCTGGCCGTTGAGAGAGTAGACCTCACAATCCTGGATGCAAGTGACGCTGCACACGTAGGACTTCAGGTCCAAAACGAACTCAGTGTCACCTGCAAAAATACAATCGGATCCGTTATTGACACCAAAGAGACCCAAGAGCAGGAAGGAAGGCCACGCAATAAAGTGCATGGAAAAAGCCACAAGCGATACGCGACACTTCAACCTGATTGATGACGTCAGTCATCGAGATATTCAGACAGTCACGCAAAGAAGAGGGAAAGGCACACGCACTGTCAGTTTGACTGACTGTAAAAGAGAAACTGATGCTATTACCAACTTTTAGTCACAGAAATCGTTGACGTTTATACTCTCCACCAAAGGTAACGGATGCTGCATGGATTAATGGTTCAACGCAGGTGTAGTTTTCGACGGCGGCTTGTTCTTGCTTGCAATTAACTGATCTTAGCGTCCAAACTACAACTTTTAGCTGCTTTTTAAAATATGCTTCATGTCGTAAAAGACAATCAAAGCCAAACACTGTAGAGCAAACCAACAAACCGATGATTTCGTTGACGCCAACAACGCTGACTTCGATCTGTTTTCCGTGTCTCGACTTTCGTATCTGTTCAGCTAAACTCAAGGAGACTTCTCCACCATGTGATCTCGATCTCAGCACTTTCTTTCTCTTGTCACTTAACATCAAATCAGACCAAAATTATTCGTGACTTTAACCAAAACTAAAATTGTCAGTACCACAGATGGCAAAGCGCACAACCAGCGGATAGAGAGATTAGAGACGCAATTTCATTAATCGGGAATGCCTTTAAAACTAATTGTTAGGTTTCCATTGACTTTTGCTGATAATTGGAGATAAAAGAATTGGCATTGAGTATGCTCTGTGCCTCTAGAAATTCTATATTTAAACACAGCAAAGAAAAGAACTGAACAGATCGCTTATAGATCAATTTAACTAAGTGCTATTAAACTTGACCCCCCGCGGCAGCACTGGATTGACTGCCGCTGCTGCTTATAGACAACCTATGTACTGTAATTTTGATGCAAACTGCGCAGCACTGTATGAACCAATGAGGTAGGCCTAACCCTAATATAAACATGCCAATAGGCCTATGTATTTCTAATTTTGATTTAGATTGACAATTCTGATCAGTTAGTTTTTTGCGGTATATATGTCAGGAATACACATAAAAATGGACATTTTAAACACTTATATTAATTCCTGGCTTGTACGATACTGGAAAAATATTCGTAAGGAAAACCAAAATAGAATGCTTAGGCCTATAGTCTATCTGATTATGTGACTGAAACGAATGAGTACTTCAGTTCATCGTAGATGGAATAATGTCCGTGTTTTGAATCTTCCGTTGGATACAGCTGTGAAAACTGCTGGCGGTGAAGATTAGCGTCAACAACGACCTTGCCCTGTCCTCTAAAACATTTCATCCTCATGCGGTAACAGTCTACACGCAATCACATTCATATCGCGAAATTTTTTTGTCATTTACTTTACCTGTGTTCAGGTCTGTGTAGGCATAATCTGCGCACGGAATCAGAGTTGACAAAAGTCACATGCACTGAGTGCAGTCACTTTCCTGGGCTGTGGCCTTGGATCTAACGTGTTCGATAACAGGATCCTACTCAACCTAATGAAGAGGTTGATAGTTTCAAGGTGACTGAACCTTTTGGGTTTTCAATTGCCTATCCACTCACTCATCATTTCAATGCGTGTCTGTGAGAATATGCTTTACAGTTCTACTTCGAGTTTAGCACATGTCTGTTTATAACAAGACAACTTACTGCTTGTAAATCACAGAAACGGTGCTTTATAGTTTGGTTGAGAGTTCTTGAATCTCTTACTTATAGCAGTTGTCCTGCGTTATTTATAATTGAAATAAATAGTCTGCAGAAACATCGTCTATCACCGAACCTTTGTACGTCTGTCTGTAGGCCTTGCGGCTTCGTGTTTTAGAGTACAATTACATGTTTATGACAACGCTGTATAGAACGGAAGGAGGAAACCCACGGGCCAGGCAATATAAACAGCCTCATGCGGAAAGAACTAACAATATTGTCGATGCACAAACGTTTTGAGTATAAGATCATCCTGTGTCTATACGTTGTCGACTTATAGGACATGCTCCATCTTTTCTTAATGAGTTTTATGACTCGATCTCGTCCATTACTGGGCATAGATTTCTGTGCTCTTCTGCGCAGTGTCCCTGTCGTTCCCCAAACAGAACATCCACAGCACATAGAGGCTTCAATCCAAACTTTCTGAGCCAGGATCTTACGATGCCCGTCTTGGTCCTTCTTTATCTCTAAGCACGTGACAACAAGTTTATTCGAGTCAGGGCTTCCGATCAAGAGCGCATCTGACGAGTGTTTCTCTGGACATATGTGTGCTCTTTTGGCCACATCACAATACATGAGTGACACAGTTCTCGATTAAGAAGTTCTAGCCACTGTTAAGACTAAGTCTAGTTTAGTTAGTTGTGCAGAAGATTTTCTTGAGAGAAATTAGCTCAATCCATAAGGAAACACTATAAAAACTCCTTGGTTAGGAAACGTTTAAAATTACATCTGTTACCTGTTAATTGAATCATCGTCATCATCACAATCATCATCATCGTCGTCGTCGTCACCATCATTGTCATCATGGATATAGATATCAAATGTAAAGCTGAGGTCGACGATAGGAGCGCTCACTTGATAATGAAGAACAGAGCATTGGCGTTGACTCCCTGCTTGACGATCAGTTGATCGAATTGAAGCTTTTCTTTTCGGATGCTCATCGCCAGCTGTCTTTTGTGCCTGTACGGCCATTGTCTGAAGAGAGGATGTTCGTTGGCAAACCTCGTCCTCGCCTCGAAGTCAGCCGCCTGCGCTGAGCAAAGTGACCGGTTGAAGAGTTCACGGTTGACGACCAGAAGATCCGTCCTCTCATCGGCTACGATCGATGCATTACGGATGCAGTCCTTGTTAATGAGAGCCAACTCACCGAAAGCCTTTCCACTCTCTGCAATGTCACGGAAAACGTCAACACGCTAGTCTTTTCAACCTCACTTCTTCACTGGTCAGTGGTCAAATGCAAATTGGCTGTCGACGTTTTTTATCTAATCTTGTCCAGTCCAATCTGATACTAATATGGTAGGGACACGAAGCTGACGAGAATTGTATCAATGACCTACATGTAAAATATATATGTGGCTTTGATTTCCCATCCGGGGACTTAGGCAGTAGGCTATAAATCGGCAGTCACGGTTGCTTTTATGAACGAAATAAAAACGATCTAATAAATAGAGCTTGCATTATAAATAAAATGTATTCGATGAAAGAGCTTTACGACCGAAGTAACTTAGATTTTGATGAACTTTTAGGCGATTATGCGCTCAGTGTTATCCTGCCGAGCAACAGGATATCACTTTATCCATTGTTTAACCGACCACAGAAATCGACAGCGAAGCATATGAGAAGACGATCACTGTTTGACTGACATGTTGCGGCTTCATATTCCTTTCATATTAGTCCCAGGTCGAATCTACTACTAGTCTTTGCTACAGTCCCGGTCCAGTTCGTTTCGTTCCAGTCTGACCCCATTAAATCGAACCCCGCGTGACCCGATCCAATTTAATATTATAAAATATGATCAAATTTAAGTCAAATCTAATTCATGGTCTATCCAAGCTAACCAACGCCAACCTAATCTAAGTTAATCCAAATTGTAATAATCCCACCTAGTAAAAGTTAATCTGATTTAGACGAAATTAGGCTTATCAGTCCAATCAATGCGAAGCTAATCTAAGCCAGGCTATAGGCTAATCTAAGATTCTATGCTAGTTTATGTCGAGCTTATTTATTCTAACCTAAATTGGGCAAATCTTTGCAATCTATAAGTCGAAGCTAAGCTAATCCAAGGTAATTTAAGCAAAGCTAATCTGAGCTAAGCTGAAATAAGTAAAGCTAATCTAGGCTAATCGAAGCTAATCTATGTAAAGCCAATTAAATATAATCAAATCTAAGCGAGGTTAACCTAAGACTTTTGTGTGAAGCCAGTCTTAGAATTGACTCCATTGCCCGAGATGGACCATCTACCATCTACCTAAACCCAAGTGACTCTCTCTGTACGTCTATGTAGGGCCTATGTACATGTAAGTCCATCGAAGGATCATACAGATACGAAGATATCATTTCGCTGGATAAAAAACGATCTGATCTAATTTGATCACCCAAACATTAATACGGAGGCAAACAATTACATTTGATATTATCTAGAAACAAAATGCAGTAACAATTATTCTTGGTAAACCGCCAAAGTCCGTCATATAAAACAATTAATGTCATAGGCCCTATTATATCGTCGTCGTCGTCATCATTGATTCATCATACACTGTCCTGTAGTAACATATTCGGCCGATTAATTGTCTCCTTGTCCGTGCCTCGGAACAATTATTTCCAAACTCTGAACAGAGTTTTCGATTCTGAGTTGGGGCCGTGGTGCTGATAATAAGATGAAGTGTAATGAATGCATGCAAATTCTCTTTCTGCTAATGAAAGTCAATGTTCGTATGTACTCTAAGCTTTACAGAACGATATCGATTGGTTTGACACCAATCCTGTTGCGACATTTGCTGTCGAGGAATAAGGTCCAGGCTGTACGTTTTCACGTGAACTTCTCTCTCTCTCTCTCTTTCTCTCTTTCTCTTTCTCTCTTTCTCTCTTTCTCTCTCTCTCTCTTTCTCTCTTTCTCTCTCTCTCTCTCTCTCTCTCTCTCTCTCTCTGTCTCTCTCTCTCTGTCTCTCTGTCTCTCTCTTTCTCTCTCTCTCTGTGTATTAATACTACTTGGATCTGTGTGTGTTTGAATGTGTCTTTTGGATGTGTATATGCGGATATCGATGTTTGTGCGTTTATGCGTGTACTTGTTTTTGTACTTGTTTTTGTGTCTTTGATGACCTAGACCGGCACAGAAATGACGACCATTGGTCAGAATTGGAGCAAGAGCTATTGATCCGAAGTTCCACGGTAAACAATCGAAGTGATTGGCTATTCAAAATATGTGTCAAGTGTCCACGTTGAATGAAGTCAACTGCCGATGGCGATTGGAGAGCAACAAGGCACACAGTGTTTAAAACGGGCTGCAAAATGAATTAAATAAATAGGGTGTTGGAAGATTAACTACAGGAGGGCTACAGTTTGTTAAATTGACGCTATAGGCTAACTCATTGTATGTGCTATACGCAGAGTCATTCATAAATGAGTAGCAACGAAAGGGTTACAGAAGATTAGAGTTGACCTGTATTTATAGATTATTCTAAACAATTCACTTTCAATCGAAAGAAAGTTCAATCTAACCACTGACGAGCAGCGATAGATTCGTATAAATCTGCCGTCTACGGCACTGAACCAATACTGAGCAACCTTCTAACAAGCTGAATATTGCTGCCTATTGCACAACGACAATGGGTTTTGTGTGCTCTAGCAACGGCATGCAATGAATATTTATTGAACTGGGCAAATTTTGCATGAATGCAGTCTTATGCAGATGTCAGTTAAACAATATATAGTACGATGTGCGCTGTGCAGAATATAAATTAACGGAGTTTATGTTGTATTTTCCTGAATGCATATATATATATATTATATATATATTATATATATATATAGGTTTATGATGAAGTGGGTATGCTTTACGAAAGATAGGCAAACATTCATTTTATGGGCCAGTGAACAAATCATCGATTCTAGTCATCTGCTATTCGTTTCATAGTTCAGTCATTCTCTACGTGCATACATCGTCGTCCCTCTCTTCTTCGGTTCTCTGCCTTCAGGCAGGTTCATATGTCCAATGACGCCACTCCTCCCTGTGTTGAGCCTCTTCTTTCATTTTTTCGTATCCAACTTTCTCCATCATCCAGTCTAAAAGCATTGTTCTTGGTCTTCCTCTTGTTTTTTCCCTTTCCATTCTACCCTCTATGATGAGGGGAGAATGGAATCATCGTCCCATTGTCTTTAATTAACATGTCGCTGACATGGACTACTAGCATCGGCAGTCACAGATGATCAATATTAACGGAATATGTATTACCTGTTGCAACAATGTAACATCACATGTGGCTCTGTTCATTGTTCGTATTTTGTATATAGTTAGAAGCTAAGTAATTGATTAGTGTCTTTTCAAGTGTTTGGACGTCTGTGAAGAAAGATGGTTGAGGTCGAAGAAATGCACAATGGCGAGGGCAAGACTGTGTTATATACCCAAACCGGGCAGGCAACGTAATGCACTAGATAAATTATATATGTCAGATCTAAATTTTTGTCATATATTTGATTATCTCTCTATGCTTTTATCATCAATGCTTTTATCATCAAAAGGTGTAAAATCGTTTTTATTTTTTATTTATTCCATCTTAGGCAAAAGAAGATTTTGTGTGCAATGATTCTGCAAGAAACAACGATAGCCAGAAAGGTTTCGAGTGAGTCAATGCCCACTGATAACAGAATGAAAATGTTCTGCAAACGGTTGTCTTTGTAATTTATATCTGATGAAATTAGAGCAGCTTCAGAGACTCGTTAATCCTCGATTATGTCATTTCAAATCCAATCGATACAGACACATTAGGGTAAATCCGGTAACTGACATGCGCCGAATGGAGGAGCCACATAGTTAGTTAATTACTGACAGTTGAAGTCTAACCGAGAAAATTGAGTTCCTGTCCAAGGAGTGCTCTGTTGAGGAATCCTGCTTTTTCGTCATATGCTTCAATCGGTGTCGATGTCAAATCTTCCTCCTGTCGGAAATGTCAGTGTTGACAAAGACTGACACACGACCGCGAAGAATTATGAAGAAGCTGATAGGCAGAGAACAAACGCATCAGTTACACTTATGGACAATATAGACATTTATGTGTATATAGTAAGATTGTATTATTATGTTTGTTCTAAGCACAGTGCTGTGTACTGCCTGTTCAGTAAATTACTAAGAATAAAATACATATGAAGATGCGTTTGGTTGAGTTTAGTTAAGTACATTGGAAAAAACTATATTATCGAGCATAATATTTTGCGTCATAGTGTGAAAAACCTATGAAAATGCGATATAACAAAGCAAGAAACTTGCATGTTTCCAATTATTGTAAGAATATAATTGATGAATGCAAAAAGCATCATGTATCTGTCGTTTCGTATTCCTTCGTAGGTCTACCTATCTTTTGGCCTTGGTGGTCCAGAAAGGGGCTGTTTAATAGTTTAAATGAAACAAATCATAATAATAACAAACTTCTGTGTGTGTGTGTATGTGTGTGTGTTTGAATGTGTCTTTGTGTATGTGTATATGCAGATATCGATGTTGTGCGTTTATGCGTGTAATAATAATAATAATAATATAATAATAATAACAATTATAATTATAACAGAACTCCTGTAACTGCATGCCAGGCACTGCACTTTCCCATGCTAAATGATTTGCCTTTAGAGATACTCATTCATGGCGCTCAACTTATCCCTGCAAAATTTCCGCTATCTCAAAAATATGTATGTATGTATTTATTTAAAATATGGTATTATTTTCAAGCCACACGCTGCTTTCAATTGTCTGTCGGAAATATTAATACTCTGAAAGAAACCTACAAGTCCT
>OY365806.1:57422154-57484654 GCA_959347315.1 Bimastos eiseni | reverse complement strand
CTGGCAAAGACACGGGTCTTCTCCGACCACCACCTAGAGTTTAAGATGTACCAGGAACAGATGATCCTGAATCACCACAGGATGATGTGCTTCCTTTGTGTTCTGGGTCCCCTGTGGAAACATGATCTAACCCTTCAGTCGACCATCTGCAAGTGTTAAAAGGTCTTCTGCATCATGTCGTCCAGTTTGGCGTGAAGGTGATCGGTTGCTCTGGATCGTCAACGGATATTATCATTAGAGAGCGGGCGGGCAGAGCGGGCCTACTCCAGTTAAGATAACAAAGCGAATCGTAGAGTTAAGATCGTAATTGCCCTACCAGGCTTCACTGTAGGCCCAAAGGCTATCATAGGCCCTAATGCCGTCATCTTTTTGGGCCGACAGGATGCGGCATAGAAGGGTTTTCCTTTTAACTCATCTTCCGATCCACCATTAATATCAATATTTGGTTAATCATTGCCTTGCGATTAAACCTTAGGTTAGTCCTTTCAATAAAGTTTTTATTAAAAACGGATTTTCCCTAATTTCCAGTCTATAAACCTCTGAAGGCTTGCTAAACTAGATTAACAATTAATTGTGTTATTTTACTGTGATGTCCCATCCGTTGCTCAGCGTAGCCTCGTTCAAGCCGCTTATACAGCTACGTTATGTATATCGACACCAAAACACATCTCACGACTATTAATACACGCGACGCCCTTCTTCTTGTCTTCTCTCCATTCTCGGTGCGCTACATAAGTCTACCTGGTCATACTCTACTCTACATTTGTCAACGTTTTCCTGGTAGTCCTCTTATGCAACAGCGATACAAAAATACGTACGTTTGCTCAAATACTATTCAGCTCAGTCATGTCATCACTATGTACATACATACAAATACACATATACATATACACATATACATATATAAATATACATATATACATATACATATACACATATACATATACACATATACATATAAACACATACATATACACATACATACATATACACATATACATATACACATATACATATACATATATACATATACACATATAAATATACACATATACACATATACACATATACATATACATATACACATATACATATACATATACACATATACATATACACATATACATATACACATATACATATACGCATATACATATACGCATATACATATACACATATACATATACACACATACATATACACACATACATATACATATACATATACATATACACATATACATATACACATATACATATACACATATACATATACACATATACATATACGCATATACATATACGCATATACATATACACATATACATATACACATATACATATACACATATACATATACACATATATATATATACACATTTACATATACACATATACATATACACATATACATATACATATATACATATACACATATAAATATACACATATACACATATACATATACATATACACATATACATATACATATACACATATACATATACACATATACATATACACATATACATATGCACATATACACATATACATATATACATATATACATATACATATACACATATACATATACATATACACATATACATATACACATATACATATACACATATACATATACACATATACATATACACATATACATATACACATATACATATACACATATACGTATACGCATATACATATACGCATATACATATACACATATACATATACACATATACATATACACACATACATATACACATATACATATACACATATACATATACACATATAGATATACACATATACACATACACATATACATATACACATATACATATACACATATACATATACACATATACATATACACATATACATATACGCATATACATATACACATATACATATACACATATACATATACACACATACATATACACATATACATATACACGTATACATATACATATACACATATACATATACACATATACATATACACATATACATATACACATATACATATACGCATATACATATACGCATATACATATACACATATACATATACACATATACATATACACATATACATATACACATATACATATACACATATACATATATACATATACATATACACATATACATATACACATATACACATATACATATACACATATATATATATACACATTTACATATACACATATACATATACACATATACATATACATATATACATATACACATATAAATATACACATATACACATATACACATATACATATACATATACACATATACATATACATATACACATATACATATGCACATATACATATACACATATACATATGCACATATACACATATACATATATACATATATACATATACATATACACATATACATATACATATACACATATACATATACACATATACATATACACATATACATATACACATATACATATACACATATACATATACGCATATACATATACGCATATACATATACGCATATACATATACACATATACATATACACATATACATATACACACATACATATACACATATACATATACACATATACATATACACATATAGATATACACATATACATATACACATATACATATACACATATACATATACACATATACATATACACATATACATATACGCATATACATATACGCATATACATATACACATATACATATACACACATACATATACACACATACATATACATATACATATACATATACACATATACATATACACATATACATATACACATATACATATACGCATATACATATACGCATATACATATACGCATATACATATACATATACACATATACATATACACATATACACATATACATATACACACCCACTACACGTGCATGAACAAACACTGGCTTAGACACACCCAGACCTTTCTATACAGGTCGTCGCGGCTACAAAGGTCAGAAGGGTGAGTCGGGGTTATCAACGAACAGTAGACAGTTCTACGTGGGGTGGTCGCACCAAATGACCTCTGGCTCCCCATCGTCGTCGTTGTCCTCCTCCTCTTCCGTTGTCTTTCTCCAACCGGTCGCATTCTCGGCGAGCCTTGAGGACGACATCGCCCGAGCGACCGAATACCGCGTCATCCACTTCAGCAACATTCTGTCGAACATCGGCGATGGGTATGACCCCTCGACGGGGGTTTTCACCGCTCCCCTCAACGGGTCCTACCTGGTGGGATTCAGCGGCGTCAGCTACCGCGGCCAAAGCGTCCTTCTGCACCTCGTCCACAACGGAAAACGAATCCTGTCGGCGTTCGACAACTCCGGATGCGAGTGCTGCCCCCAGACGACGAATTCGGCGGCAGCAGACGCAGGGGTCAACAAGTGCGCCGGTTCGGCGTCGAATACAGGTATCGTATCCATGGACAAGGGGGACAAAGTCTGGGTGGAACTCCCAGATGGGTACGGACTGCACAACGCGCCTTACCACAACTACGCCAACTTCTACGGCTACTTCCTGTTTCCATCCGCAGTCGGGATCACCCCAAGAGGATAGGTTCAGAGGAAGAAGAAGATTCCGGAACGAATCAAGTTTCAGAGCAAGTGGGAAACACTGGAAAGTGTGAAACACTCTATCTGAAAACACTCTCTGGACGAAAGATATCTCCTTTACAAAAAGTCGTTGACGGAAGAAATGTCGTTGACGACGGAAGAAATGAAAAGTATTCCAGAAATATTATGATGAGACATTACCCACATTGTCTGAGTAGTGTATATATATATATATATATATATAATATATATATATATGCGTGTGTGTGTTCAAGTGTATCTGGTAGAAGACTTGGCTATTGTGTGTCTTGTGATTCTTGTCTGTCTGTAGTCATTAGCCGTGGTTAGTATTGTCTCAAGAGCTTATGAAGATAGTGAAGTGTGCTCCGATTATGGCCTACAAAGGACTTTGCACAACTCTCATACTTCATATCTTGAAAAATGAAAATTAATTTATTCAATTCTTTAATGATATTCTGCTTGAATTGTGTAACAGACACACGATTGTGCCCGAATAATTATAGGTTATAAAATATAAATGCAAGTGAAAATAGGGCCTATATTAAGCGTTTCACTCATGGAAGTGTCACGTAGGCCTAATTAAGGCCCGTCTTACGTTAACTCTCTCTTTCCTGTCGCAATCTGGGGAACGCAAATTTGTCCCTAGGTGAGATCGCATCACTTCAACCGAGAAGAGATCATTCTCCTGAATGTGTTTAGTTGTTTGTCTTAAAGACAGTTTTCGTTTCCTAAAGTTGCTATTGTGTGATGCCGTGTGACATTACGTCAAACCTTGAAGTGATGCAGTTGACATTGCATTAGAGAAATAGTTTCTTTTAAAGTATTGTTCTTATGCGGATAATATCGGAGTCACATTGTGACTTTTGGAGAAAGGGATTCGCATAGCATATTTCTTACACCACCTCACCTAGCAACTATTTTTTGCAGAAGACGTGCCGGTAAACAGGTCAAGTGGCCTGAACTGCAAGGTCGAGTGATAGGCATATGATGTTTATTATAACTGCTGGATTTACCCAACCTCAGTGAACCCATCTTGGACTGAGAAATGCTAATTAAGAAGCCCTCACTGATCTTCATACATTTCCCTTATCAAAAGGGCCCTGTGCGAAACTGTCTAGTTGGGATTGCCCCGACCTACCTAAGACTTTTATTGCACTTTGATGTCCTCTTTACCTGCAAGGGCCTCCCTTCTTGTTATTCCGCTCATGCGCTCTGCTACGACCCAGTCAAAGAGCTTTGCCTAGATTGGCCCTTCAGCTTGGGGCTGTCTTCCACAGTCCATGCGTCTGGAATTACTGACCCTCTCACCTAGCCAGTTTCGGAGACGCCTTAAGACTGTTCTGTTCCCTTGCCCAAGGACATGTACCGGTTGAGAGCACTGCGGATTCGACCGGCGCAATGTAAATGCTTGATCGTATTACATTACATTATTACATTACATTAATATTTGTCAATAAATGGTAAACTACTTTTAAAATGAAGGTCCTTCAGTTGTCCTACAATTGTAGAAGTAGCTTCTTTGACTTTTTTCGAACCGGAAAATCTTATAAAGGACACAAAGTCATGTCGCTATCACTCATAGATCATGAGAAACTCGTTGGGGGAGGGGAATTTCCCACCAAGTTGCAGAAGACTTTGACTGAACATAGGCTGTGGTACAAGCAGAGCCGTACCGAGGGAGGGGCCAGCGGGGCCTAGGCCCCGGGCGCAAATGTGGAAAGGGCGCAAATTTCAGGATGGAATAACTTATTATTCAATAATGTGCACTTTTTTCAAAATGTTGGGGAGCCAAATTGATGCTACGCACAGGGCGCAATTATAGCTTGGTACAGCCCTGGGTACAAGGGTTAACTCACGAATAAACCAACGAGTGGTAGACGCTGAATATATAAAACACGCCGTCGTCTTTTAGTAGGGCTTAGTGGATGCGAGGCCATATATCGTTCAAACCAAGTCAAGAGAGTTTTGAACTACGCCTATAGTTGAGTCAGAGGTAGTCCGAAGTTTGTCAGAGTCCGGCTACCACGCCCTACCAGAGGTTCAGAGGGTACAGTGACCTTTTATCTGGGTGTCGCCTAGGTCGTGAATTGGAAGATGGAGGATCGGAAGGTCCAGATCATAGAGAAACCGAGAAGTGCTGAATTCAGGAGGAAAATCGTCCCGGAGACGTGTTGCTATGTTGGATATGGCTCAGTTTGAAAACTTGGTCATGTATAGAACAGATATCTTTAAGACATTTCTCATTAAAAGTGGAGCCCTGAAAAACTTCGTCCGACGCGGCCCATAGGCGCCAAGGAGGCTAGCACTGGAATAATGAATAATAAGGCTAGTGACCGGGTCGTCTGAGACTCTGAGGCTCGGGTAGACCAGGCTGGCTGGACGGTCAAGTTTGCAAAGATATTTTTGACTGGAAGTTGATCCAGGTTAATATGGGGGAAATATATCGGAAAAAACCAAGACAATGACCATCGATAAACAACACAAAGAGCTGAAGGTGAGATTGGAGGGAGAAGAGCTAGAGCAAGTCACAGAGTTTGTGTGCTTGGGAGGAGTAATAATGGAAGACGGACAGTGCACAAAGGACATAAAACATAGGATTGGCCTAGCATCAGCAATGTTTGGCAGACTCAGTAAGACGTAGAAGACGAGCAGCGTATCAACAAGAAAAAAACTGAAATTGTACACGGCATTTGTCACTGCGGTATTGCAGTATGGATCTGAGTGCTGGTGCCTGCGGAAGGAAGATGAGAAGAGGATCCTTGTGGTGGAGATGAGCTGGCTAGGAAGAATAGCAGAGGACAAGATGGGACAGGATTCGTAACGATGTAACCTGGACTGAACTGGGACAGAGAGAAACAATGGTAGACAGGATCAGAAAAAGAAGACTTACATAGTTTGGCCATGTAACTCGAATGGATAACACCAGCAAGGGCATTATATTGCCACGTGGAGGGAACACGGAGTCAAGGAAGACATACAAAGACATGGATGGAAAATGTGAGATAAGATCTTGAAGTAAATAACATGGACATGAGAACAACTCTGAATACCATCATCATCATCAGAGACAGACAGAAATGGAGCCATTATGTAAAAACATCGTCGTCGGCACACACCTGACGGAAAAGAGAGTTTATAGGAGATAGGACTACTAAGTTGAGTTGCTCTGGGATTTTTAGCCAATGGGGTTCTTGTGAGAATGGTGGTAATTACGATGCCCCGGCGTCCTGGTGACAATGCGGGCTAGTGGGTTTTGGATAAGTTGCAGATGATTGAGTAGTGTGGATTCGAGGTCAAGGAAAACAGAATTGAATTAATCAAAGTTTGAATGGATAACAGAGGTAGTAATTGTGGAGACAGTTTTGTACATAATAGGCTCTAATTTAGAAAATTATCAAATAACGTCATCACCAAACATTTAGGTGAAGCTAGTTTTTAATTTAACAAAAATAAAAATAAAATGCTGCATTTTAGTAAAAATTCCTATTAAGTTGAGGCGTTGCATATGTATTGTGCTCTTCCAAATAAACCCAGCTGCTCGTTGAAATTTACTTATATTAAAGCACAGTGATGTTCTGTTAAGGCAGAAAAGAAAATGTGGTATCCAGAGATACTGCATGTTACAACAAGAGACTGTAGCATAAAACGAGACGGATGTGGTGTTAGAGTACAATTTTGTCTACAAAGACCTATAGACTTATGCAGTGTATTATATCTTTGCTATCCGTATTGCATACATATTGTTTTCATAATAGGCTCTATTCGGAACTAGTCACCAAATTCGTAATTTTATTCTATCTGTATAATGATTCCAAACATGAAATCCATAAAAAAGACTACTTGAAATCTAGTCAAATGATTTTATATCCATTTAAAAACGCAGGGCAAAGGAGGGAGACGGGAGGAATGAAAGGGACTGGATGCACAAAAAGCAGATTAAATGGCCGGAAACTCATACAGGTGGTCGGTCTCGTTTAGTAGACCGGCACATGAAAGATAAATTAGCAAGCACAGCAATCATATGATGTAATACTATGAAAGAAGTTCAAGTAGACACAAGATTTAATTTCCAAAATTCAACCAATTAAACTACCCATTAAAATGTTAACAGCTGCAGCAGTAGACTCATTAGTTCAAAAACGGATCTGTTATTTACGCACAATAGACAAAGAGCCACACAGTATTACAATGATCAGAAAATAAGCTGAAGTAAGGCTGAGAGTCTATATATATAGGCAGGCCACGTAACATGCGATGCATCCTAAGTAGGAACCATTACAGTGTAGAAGCTGAAAGTGACTGTTAAAACTCAGTACAACAGTAAAATGTTGAAACACAATTAAGGCAGTACCAACTCATCGTATACATACAGGATACCCACATGACGCTCATTTAGGACCCATATTCCTATTTGGGATGCACAGAGACCCCACATGGATTCCATGCAATACCTGTGGACATGCTGGTATGGTCAGCACTTCAAAAGAACTGATCAACAAGGAGACGAAAGTAATAAAACAAAAGAACAATAACTTACATTTTATTATCACGCTAGCGATCAACCAATTCCAGTCATGTTCATATCAATACTTAACAGGTTCACACAAATCCTCCTCTTCCAACAATCAAATGTCTCTCAAAGCCAAACAATTAAGAGCAAAGGTCTCTTAAATTTCAAAGTGTAAAGATACTTCTGCAAGAATTTATAATGTCTTACCAATTTTTGCTGAATGCCGAGAAATAAAACAGCTGCTCAAATCACAGTCGACCCACGACCAGCTTAGAGGAAAACTCAGTCTTCCTTTGTAATTAAAAAATGTGTCACTGTATAAGGTTAGATTTGTTTCCATAATTGTGATGTAACACTTGCAACGTGGGTTGCGGAAACGCTCCAACTCATTTACCCTTAATCTTTTGTTCAAACACAACTTAATTAATTCACTGCTTAGCTAATACAGAGGGTGTCAGTAAATAATAATAAGAATGATAATAACTATTTATTAATTCAAACTGACCAATATGCAGCCAGATCACACGATATAGTAGTAACAGTTGATAACAACTTTAAGAGGAGTCAAATTTAACTGCATGGCAACCTGCATGGTCCCTATCTATCCTAGTGTCCTTCTGATCAAAGAGCCAGAATGTTACCATTCAACCATCTTCCGATACCAAACAATCAAGTCGTACATCCTTACTATTTTCAGAGGTTCAACAAACCTACAATTAATAAAAATTGCCTAAATTCAGACATATTTTGCATTATTAGGATTTTGCATCAGTCAGAATCGAGTTCCACAAAGATACCTTGGGTGGCACCATATAAACGTATAACCAATTCAATCCTTCTTGGACAAATGCCCAGTGACACCATAATGCTAATAATAAAGAAATGTTCTAATCACACCACAGAGTTCAATTATTCAACATACTCAGTGCCAAAAATAGTGTACTGTTACAAAGGTAAAGCATCAAATTCTTGGAAATTTGCAATCCAATCAGAGGTTGGTAACATCAGTGTTCATTTGCTCATTCCAGCGCAGTTCCATTTGAAGGCATGGACACAATGAACGGACAGTTGCCACGGACCCCAATCTTCAAGGATCCACAAGTAAGAAAGACCAGACAAAATACTGCGTGCACGACCTCCACGTGCCACAGAATTGAACCTTTGCTGAGGCCCTACAGTGCTGTTAAGATGACACTGTTTCAGAATTATAAACCTATTACGTGTACCGTCTGCATGTGCTAATATGAAAACGGGCAATCCAGCCTAATTGGATCCTGCTGATGTTCTTGAGTTGACCTGTTGACATGTGCAATCTGTGCGTTTTGACTTTGTATTGACAGATGTTATCACACGAATATGGTTCTGCTGCTCCATCAATAAGTAGCTAAATCGTCACGGATACCTTGCTAAACACTATTATAACACTAATTAAGGTATGGGAAATAACACCAATGCATTGATATAAGAGTTGGGAATCTCTAAAGTCATCATAATCTCATAATAATAATACAGCACCCAGAAAGCGAAGTCATAGAACCAGCTTATTCAAAGGAAGGTCAATGAATAATTCACAGTCAGCAGGAAGACAAAATAGATTTGAACATGTGACAGTGTTAGCAGTATCTTTCATCTGACCCAACCAACCTTGGTGTTAACTGTAACTTTTCTAGTTGTATGGGAGACTTTACTAAAGATGTTTTGTAGTAGAATTTGTATAAGAATGGCTTTTGTAAATGCCGCTATTCCATCTTTTCTAGGTTTAATCGGTCTCTCCAACTCACTCAATATTTTATAATCCTTTGGTCAGAGATGCAGTTTGTCTACAATTAGTAACCATAATTAGGATTAACATTGACTCATTGACTGCCAAACAATGATAAAATTCCTAATTAGGGTCTGTCTTGAACATGAGCAGCTACCATGCAGTTAACCCTCAAAACTCAAGAAAAGGCAAAAGATATCAGTCCAATTCAAGCATCATCAACTTTGACGAACATTTGGTGAAATATCGAACATCTGAAAAGACAGTTTGGAAAAATGTCTATAATAGCAAACTTCACATAAAGTCCTTATTGACTCACTTCAGATGTCACTGAAGAATAAATGGTCATCATTAATCAACAATCACGGACTCTTTAGGACACTTTTATAGTTACTCCTCATAAATCACCAGAAATCTCGTCAACAAGAATAAAAATAATAATAATTACCTTCATTAACATAAATATATTGTGCTTTTCGATCAGTCCGTTCATCGACATAACATGCTACCACTCTAAACCCACAAAAATGAACATGGCACGTAATTATTAATAACATCTGCTATTTTGAAAAAATCGAGATAATTTACGTCATACAGGAATCACTGATTTGCCGACAGATGGTTTTTCCAGTCTTCCAATCACGAGTGATCTGCAGGCAATCAAAACAAAATAGACTGATAGGTCATATGCTACACTGATGTAAAGTAAAGGCTCTCCTGTAGACGACAAACTCGGTTATTGCCTTGTTCAACATCACACAGCATGTGTCCAACATAAGTGACATTTACAAAAGCTGTCACAATAAAAAGTCTTCCACAAAAATCAAAGTAAAAACTCCCATATCATACGAGGATTTAGAGCGGCAACAAGTGTGGGAATTGGAGTTATCTGTAGAAATATGATAAATTCACCTACTGCTGAAAATGTACAATTTTCTGTGCAGGGCTTTTAAAGCCAGCTCCAGCTAGCAACTGTTACCGTATTGTTACCGTAACCATATCATTTGGCGGTTACTGTATTCAGGCAACCAGACAACTGGGTATGCAGATACAGACAGCTAATAAGAAAGCTTCTGTGCAAAGAAATCTCACGTGTCACACCGGCAGACACCATTGGGAACCATGGTATAATCAATTCAAATGAAGAAGGCTTGCACATCTATGGATCTCTATGGTATTGCTATCACAGCTGAAAATATGTGCAGTTCATCCGAATAATCTTCGTTGCCATATTTTGTATTTCACAATGTGAATTCACTGAACTAAAATTAAAGGTGTGCTGGCATATTGAAGAATCGACATCTCTTGGACAAGGTAAGACAATGGGACTTAAAACAATATACAATAGATTAACAATTCTAATAAATCTATTTCTAAGATCAATAAATGTGCTCATTACCACTGAAATGACAAAAATGTACCAAGAGTGACTGGGGAACCAATGCAGAACAGGCCCGTTCGTCTGTTATTAGGAAAACAAGGCAGACGCTTGGACCACCGATTTTTAGGGGCTGCGAAAATTACAAAATAAACATAAAAAATTATTTTTGGAAACTCATAAATGTATTAAGGTAGGATTCACTCAAGAACCGCTTATACACAGGACTGGAAAGTTCCTATGGAACGTGTCATGTCACTGGTTGTTGGGTGATAATCGGGAGCAAGAATTTTCACATCTTGTTGACAAAACAAGCTGATACATTAACTTTAGTCACAACTGCCAAAATGTAGCTTTGCCTAGGGCCGCCAAATGTCTTGAACCGGGCCTGATGCGGCAAGTCGCTAAGGTGCTAAAGAGGTCAAAATTGTGAACACTTAAAAAACAGCTGTACTATTCTACCAGTCAATTCGTAGTCATAAATGCTGTTTACTCTCTTTCACCGGACATATGTCAGAATTTCAAGATATACAAATCGCTGTTTTTTCCAGTTGCATAAGTTCTGCAGCATTTCTAAACACAGATTATATGTGTTATTACCAAAATTTGATACCGCCCTTCTTCTAACATCTTTTGCTCAGAAGTGCATACACATGCCTCGATGGCACAATTGCAGTTGTACTGCAGAGCAATGGTGCGCAAAGGACTTGCTCAAGGTCCTTACACAGTGACACACCGGACGAGGCTCGAACCCACGCGCTCAGCACACACTGAACACTAACTACAGGCTGACCGCTCTAACCGATCGGCCACTGTGCCGATATATTCATCCCAGAACAGAAACTCAAAAGTAATTGAATATAACAACATGAACGTATGGGTTTAAAACAAGAATACGTTCAATAAAGACATCAGCAAGAGAAGAGGGAGGGTCAACCAAAGGATCAGACAAATGAGCACACAGGAGGAAAGGATATGCCTAATGCTGATATCCCTCAGATTTTGCAATACACACATTTCTCCTCTGCAGTAACATTTGGGACCTATACTCGGGTATGCACAAGATTCTATCAAAGGAGCTATAACATTGCAAATGATTAAAAAGAAAATATAAGAGCAAGTGCTTATGCCTGGTAGGTTTTTCATTCATCTTAGCCAGAGGCGGTAACAGAAACTCCGATCCCTCAGGCAGAGCGTCATAGGCCTCTAAAGTGTCTAAACCATCTTTAAAAAGCAACCACTGGATTTAGCTGCATTAAAATCGTTAAAAATAACCTCATAAGCAAATAACGTGCCCAACCCTCTAAAAAATTGCCAGACCCTGGATATTTTCCCTCTTCCCCTCTTGGCAGTTCTTGTCATAATTGCCTACAAGCGCAAACATCATCTACACGTATTGTTTGACTAGAGTTTTAAAGTCTTCGTTTTTATCCAACAGACTAAGGCAAGATTTAACAGACAGGGATTGTTCCATAGTTATTATGATAATATATAGTCCATTTGCTAGAAATGGCTGAATCAAAGTATCTCATCCACCCCCCTACCACAGTCAGCTCTGTAAAGCAGAGCTCCACAGAGGGTAGTGAGTTGGTAATGTCTAATACGACCAACAGTGGAGAAGGGCCAACAGTCAATCTGGTTTTGCAAATGTCTTCATGGATGACCCCCAATGAAGCAAGCAGTCAGTGGTTGTATTAACATTAAACTACAGTCAACCTGAATGAATCGTTAAAACATATCATTTCTAGATAACTTTTGCAAATACTTTAAGCTTCAATGGAAGATAACAATACAGAAAAAAGAAATGTAAGCAGCACATCACATGGAAATCATTAAATGTAGTGAGACACTGAAAAGCATTGAAATCAATGACACGTCGATGTTGTCTCTTACAACTGTTATTCGCAGGTTATAAAGTTCACGCAAACACGATTAAGTTTTGCAGAAGACTTTGGGAGAAACGTTAGAACTCGGATAGGCAGCGCTGAAAGAAAGGTCACTTCAACACAGTGGGCTCGTAGCGTAAAGCTGTTCAATGTGTTCACAGATTACATAAGAGGCAATTTCACACACTCACGCTTCACACATCAAAGTGGATAAATGAAAGCAGCGTGGCCTTCAACAAACACATAAGATAAAAATGGCATGATAAGAAACAATATACGCCTGTACAGCAAGACAATTCGGACACACAGCGGCACTGGTGGTTTGCTGAGCAATGAAGAAGACTTACAGTACAATCGAAAATACAAGACAATCGAAAATACCTTCTCTAAAGCAAACACAGAAATAAAAAGGTACCCATCAGTTTTATAGGTACCCATTATTTAAACTGCCTGGTCGTGACCAGGTTCGTATGATGCCTTCCTGACACACAGTTACGATGCTGTTCTCACGAAATGCAAGGCCTGTCAATCGTTCTCGTGCTATCTTTTTACAGACGAGGGGGTTCAGCATAGGCACTTCGTTCAGCTGCGGACAAGCCGACACTCCTAAATGTTTTAAGGCTTCTTCGGCCGCCTTCGGCAACGTCGGACGGTTCGTAAGTAGCTTCATGTCACTCAAACGAGAACCGAGCGAGCCGTACGGACGCTTCGAGTCTTTATTTTGGTGCTGTTCTGTTATGGACAGTGAAGCGTATTTCTCCGACAGGCTGGACGATTCGGATGAACTGTACAGCAGCAGAGCGGCTCCAGATTGTCCAGTCTTGGCTGACCTTGCGTGGTTCTCTGCAGATGGAATGCTGTTGGAAAGCGGTCCATTGCTCAACGAGGAGGCCGCTTTATCGTTCGTGGCGGCCGCACTGCTCAAGGTACTGAGACGATTGCGGGCAACGTGAGGCACTAAGTTATCTTCAGTCAGTTCCCATAAACAAAGGTGCGTATCTTCGCCCACTGACGCAAATCGATACGCTATCAACCGACCTTCGTCTATCTTCTGCTCGGCATTTGCCCCAGCACAGAGCTTAGGCGGCTGATTCAAGACAAGAGGTGACGGTTGATCGTCTCCGATCACGAAATGTTTTGCACATTCTGAACTGTCCGAGGCGCCAGCGCTAGACTCTGTTCCGCCGCTCAGTATCGTCGTCCAAGGGTCAAAGGCGACGACACTGACCCATGACTTATGACCTACATACCGACAGATGACACGTTTCTCTGCCAATGACCAGACAGTCACCAGGTCGTCTTCACCTCCTGTCACAATGTACTTGCTGTCCGGCGACCAACACACGCACCGCAGTCCACCGAAGTAACTCTTCATTGCCCCAACGACCTCTTGAAATTGAAAGTTGAAGACGCGCAGGAACCCATCTTGACTGACGATGGCTATGTAGCGCGTGCAAGGCGAGAACGCCACTTCGTTTATGCACAGGATATCATTAAAGTACCACCGGAATTTCGGATTGCGAGTGCCGACTTTCGTCTTACAAGTGTGGATGGAAAAGCCGAGTCCCTGCTTCAGAGACTGATAGGTGGGAGGAGCAGTGACGCATGGAAGGGATTCGTCATAGATGTAGAGCTGTCCACTTGCGTGAGAAACAACAAACTCGCTCTTTGAACCAGGAACCCATCGAACACACGTCACTTTACTTTTGTCGATGAGTTGCTGCAAAGACATAAATACAGAACAACATAAGAACAAAGAATGTAGTTTCAGAGCTATTTAAGAAGGTGTACTGCATTTCATTCAGCATTGAGTGTTTCAGACACATATGTGGACGTTTACACGAAAAAAGACCAGACCGTCGGTACTAGTTTAAGAGAAAATAGGGCCTAAAGTGATTTGGGCTAAAATTCTTGATTTTGTGTTTTTTGTCTAATTGCATTCTTCTATGAATGTATTACACCTATAAAGATCAATTTCAATTAAATAAAAGAATTTTATTTTTAAAAAATTGTGTTTCTTTATGGCTACATAAAAAGGACCAGATGGTTGGTATTGTTTTGAAGCCTTTCAGCTGGCTGGAGGCAGCTCATATTACCTAATAACAACTAGAAATGATGACGTGAGAGGCGCATTAATACATTGCTTTCGATTTCTGAATCACAGGCGTGCTAGCAGTTATTTTGCTAAGTGCGGTAAAGGCTGAGAAATCCTTGACTTAATGTTAATGTATGTTTTAATTGCAAATTACTCAAAATGAGTATTTTAGGGTTGTCGTGTCCACCAGTCTCTACAATAACGAGACATGTGCCGAATAATATGCGGATGGACTCTTTATTTCACTCACATTCTGAATATTTAATAAGTGCCAGTAACTCCATATCGACAATCTGGTCCCTTTTCACATAAAGGTCCACATATGATTAACCATCTGCAATGAGAATTCAAAGACGAATAAGAACAGTCCCTTAAGCTAGCCTTGAGGCAGCCATCGCGACGAAGTGCTAGCAACATAATTTTCATAGCCATGGCATATGAGGGTCGGTGGCCAGTCCTCTCCCTCACTATCTTCCCGTCGACAGTATACGGTCAGCATACTAATTCTATCCAAGGTGGCTTAGGTGGTGCAGTAACCTCAAACTACATTTCCGTCCAGACAGAACTTTGAACTCTGACCTCTCAAACAAGGAAGATCTGACTATCTTTGGTGGTCCTTGTGCTACAAATAAGAAAGACCCAACAAGCTCTGGTGGTAGGGATGAACTGAAACTGGGGTCGGTCACGTTTCATAATACATGGCATTACTCAAACTCGGACAATAGGTCCAAGTATTAATAAGAGTCTTCCGATTTTCTGTTTAAAAAAAAATCCTATTTTTTATTTACAAAGCGGCAATCGATCTAACTAAAATCACAAATACTGTTTTTCTTACTATTGGTACTTAGTAGTTACTACTACCTAAAGAAGGTCAACTGAGGTCAATCAGAAAATTCATAGAAATTGTGTAAACAACCAAACCAAAACTCAAGAGAATGAGAGACATTCCTAGATATTCGACACTCGAACTCAATACTACTCAACCCATAAAACTCGGTACTAGTACTCGGCAGGAAATCGACACTTGATCCATCCCTATCTGGTGGTTCCTGTGCCATAGACAACGAATAGACTTGGTTGCCATGGGCAGTCCTGGCACCGTAACCCAAGGGAAGAAACAAGAAAGAGAAGAAGACAAAGACAAGGACTCATCTTTGGAAACATCATCAAAACTATCATAATGTAAATAAAAATTGATGACCATTTTATCATAGACTACATCGAACACTAGTGCATAATAGATCATGAACGTCATAATGCAAATAAAATGCCTAAAATCATTAGTAAAATGTAACTAAGACAGGAGGGGAAAACAGCCAACTACTCTGAGCAAGCACTGAAAAATACCCAATCACAAGTTTCCAAGGGGATTTTGTGTTCAGCTACCCGATTGACAGCACACCAGTCCGGTCTTGGACCACCATATTAACCATTATGTACTACCCACACAAGTGTATCTGATGCTAACTTTCATACTGTACACAGCATCTAAGACAACTGGATAATCATTTCTTCAACAATTACCATCATAATAAAATACAGAGGAATACTGAAACAATTGCTTACATAGAACACACACATTATGTAAGTTCTCTTTATATTTATTACAATTGTAAGTACTCTTTATATTTATTACAATTGTAAGTACTCTTTATATTTATTACAATTGTAAGTACTCTTTATATTTATTACAATTGTAAGTACTCTTTATATTTATTACAATTGTAAGTACTCTTTATATTTATTATAATAAATAATCATCTTTGTTATGTAATAAACTATTAACACAGGCAATATACCAGTCAATGCACATAACAGGGAAAGCACTTAACCATATGAACCTACTGCATTGTCACTGACTTCAATGGTCTCATCAGACTATCAATTGTAGGATTGGCAGGTCTGGACTGCCAGTGTATCTGACCTTATGACATAATAAAAGTGCAATTTAGGCAAATGGACGTCATTGATTAAACACTGGGTCTGTGAGCAGAACGCAAAATGGAATAATGTAGCATTGATCAGAGAGACTCAAGCACCGTCAGCCACATCCAGTCCCACAAATTTATTGATGCTTGTCATGCAACAAACAGATTTTAAAATGCTCTTCATCTGCATGACAGTGGCAGCACGGTCTGCCATCTGTCAGTGTCTATCAAAGGATGGATGGCAGCATCAAATGTTTCTAATTCTGCCTTCCAAGCACTGCTAATGTGCCTATGGCGACCTATTCTAGGCTGCCTTCCACAGACTCTGTGCCTCAAATATCTGACACAGGCACAAATCTTCAACAGAAACAGCTTTCAATGCAGCACATTCCAGCAATGAGCCAACATTTTACACAAATGACATTTTCTTCAACAAGTACAATCATAATAAAATAATGAATTTCAGTTTTAAGTTCATATAATATAAAGTAGTTCAATGCCCAATGTTTTAGAGAACAGAAAAATATCGTGGACCAACACAGCATACAACCAGAATCGTGTTGCTATATGAGCTTTTTAAATGTTTCCTTGATGTCAGTAGACCAGAATTTTTTTATTTGCACTTTTGTTTAATAAAGAGTAAAAGAATGTATTCATTTATGACACACCTGAATACGCATAAATCAATACAGCAAGTCACAGATCTAATTGAGATCAATTGAAGATAAAGTTTGAGATGATATCATTTCTTACATCAACATTGAAAGACTTTTTGAAATCCTTTGCAGCAAGGTTTAAGAGATGAATCTGGCCATTCGCAAAACCAATCAGTAGAGGTATTCGGTCTGGATTAGCCACATGCTGGTTGAAGTCATGGCAAGTCGGGAATGTACACTGGTAAAACTTCTTCTCCACTGGTCGAATAATATCTATAACCTGCGAAATAATTCAACAAACATTTCTGTCTTTAAAACCCAGTACATGTAGTAAGCAAAACTGATGGTGTTAGATGTAATGTAAGAGTACCAAGTTAATAATGGAACTGAACGAGGAACTCATTATCGCTTCTTAGACAATTGAGCTGCGGCAAAGGATGAATCCCAAGGATCTAAATTCTAATAGATTAACACATAGGACTAATAGATTGACACATTGGACTAATAGATTAACATATTAGACTAATAAATTATCACATTGGACTATTAGATTAATACAGTGGACGAGTGTTTCACTATTAGCAAAACACAATGAACATTAATAGAATTAGTTGCATTGCCAAGTTTAAGCAGACCAGAGGGACATTCCAGTGTTGGATCACAGGTAAATAGCAATTTAACACCATAAGGATGAGAGTACACTAAAATGTAAGAGTAATCAATGCAACTCAGAACAGAACTGGTGGTCATCGCCTGAAGATCCTACAACACTGACTGTTGATGTACAGCATAGTTTTCAAACACATGTTTGAGCCAGCTGAACACCATCAGTAGAAAGCTTCAATGGCAAGAGACAGGAATGTCCACCATATCATAGATAAAATGAGGTCCCAACACTTCTTACCCATTGCTGCCTTCTGGGCCTTGTTTGATGAGCTGCTAAAATGCTGAACACAGAGTACTAACATACCATTCGACTTTGATAATCCAAAGACCGACCTCTACAGGGTATTATGACTGCTGAAATGCTGAACACAGAGTACCAACATACCATACTACTCTGATAACCCAAACATCAACCTCTACAGGGTACTGTGACTGGAGTGCAACACAAATGCAACACAAGCAACATCATCTAAAGTCTAAACTTAAGCCTCACCCAACAACCATTAACTCCTATTTTCAAGTATGATTGCCTGTTAGTAGTGAAAGCAGTATCTATAGGTCCAGTTGACCAGTGACTGACATTACTGTACTTAGGCAACAACTTTGACTCAACATTCTCACTTGCACATGCGTAGCTGTATACATACCAAGAGAAACTCCTCACAACTGTGATGACAGTGTTTGCACATGACCACTTAATTCCATGAAAAGAAAACATTTCTGATCTCATGCACTACATTTATACCTATATCCAACCTAAAAGGATGGCAGGCTGTTGGGAAGCTTCAAGCTATGCAGATGCCAGGATATTCCAGGGATTTTCAGTTGTTCCAAGTAGGCCTACAAATAAAGCTCGACATAGCTGTGCCAAACTATCACCCCTGCAGGTTAATAATAGACGCTTCAGCTCTTTTCATTTGCACCGCATTGCTGACTTATTAGAGATAAACTCAGCCCCCATTTCACTCCGCGTCAAAGCCAAAAAATGTTAGTGTGGTAAGAATAAACTTCAATAAAGGTTGATACAAAAACAAACATTTATATAAATTTGTAATTAAAAAGTATTTACTCAACATGACAGTCCAATATTTTCTAACAGAAGTGAAACTAATCATGAACATTTAATGGCTAGGTCTGGTAAAGGGTTTCTTTTTAACTATCTGTCTCCTAATCTTGGCTTATAATTTACACAGAACATTGAGCACCTCGGACATCATGCTTTGTGCAAATGCAACCATGACAGCATGAACGAAATGATAAGATTATATTCGTGGTGTAGATTATGTAGAAGAGTGCCTTCTTATCTGACGATTCACCAGTAGACGTGCTGTGCTGCGTCTCAAAGGCCATGGCTCAAGTATGTCAACTCAAAGTGTCTGAGATACTGAAGGTCACGTCTCAACTTTTTTGTCCCGAATTATTCATCCTAATCAAGACTCAAAATCATAGAAGCCTGAAATCCTAATTGAACGCTCAATTAAGTCATATACGTGGAAACCGTGGAAAAAGTATAAATCTTTGTTGATTTAGTAGCATCACAGTAACCACGGGGTAAATCGGCGAGGGCGTGGCTTTAACCGGGAGAACGGCCCTGGGTCACATTGATACACGTCTATAAGCTATATTTGTAATCCACAAAGAAGGTCTTAATTATGCAGACCATCAGAACTGACCTTGTCTGAAATATCGTGTCTGTAAACATGCAGCTCTCGATTGATATTAAAACACATAAGATCGTCCACCTGACGACTTATCCGGTCAGTTACGATAACGAACGACAGGCGAACGGGAAGGTTGGAAGAACTGCCTAGCGGTAGCCTCAGCGACCTTGTGTAATCCGGTAAAGGCAATAAGCGATACGTGCCTTCGCGTGTTGCGAACTGCGTTCGTATTAATTCTTCGCTGCTTCCTTGTAGGCCAACCGACGGCACATACGCCGCCATCTTGTTTACCAGTTTACGTCACGTGATCTTGTATTTCAACAACATCGAGCTCCAAAATAAGGAACACTACTAATTTCACAACTTTACGATTAGATCAAAATTAATAAAATAAAGCAATACAGCAATCTTGTCATCAGCCCATGGTTTTCTCCTCGATAGGGCCTAATACTATATCTATGAAAAATTAAATAATTTTATTGCAGCTCTGCTTAGGTGCCTACATGGTCGAGGCCATACGGTCGCTATGTAAAAAACCCATTACATTGTACCTGGGACTAATATTAGTCCCAGATTTTACATTACATGTACATAAGCAAGTTAAAAATTGTGACCGTGCATCTGGACTGTAAAATTAGTGCAAAATCTTTGACGATTAGTGAGACCGGCGCTATAAGTTAGGCCTATCAAAGCATGCAAGTCCGCATTGCAAGAGCCAATTCACTCGCAGAAAACGTCACCAATGCATTCAACGTGAAACAAGTTTAAACAACAAACAACTAAACAGTAAATATTCAGTAAGCTAACGTGAAGGCAACAGTAAGCATATTGCATTATATATTATATAATTAACTACGTAACGCAAGATAGCACTTCCATTGATTGCATGTCGTTTTTAGAAAATTTACCAAACTAACGCTGTAGACCTAGGCCCTAATGTTGAAAAAATGTCTCAGCGAAGTAGTGTATTGTTTTGTATCAAGGCACTACTACAGGCCTACAAGGTCGGCCTCTATAGTAGGCAGAGGCGCGATCACCTGTAGGCGCACCAGGCACGCGCCTCTGCCTCCCCAAATCTGAGAGGACTCCGGAATGAATTTAAACAATTTGCAATCATGTAAAATAAAATTGTAACGTTTGAATTATTTTAAATAAAATTTTATCTATTTGTGCAGCTTAGTGTTTTGTTGTAATTCGTGTGGCCTGGTGGCCGATTGGTTAGAGCGGCCAGCCTGTGTTAACGTGGTGAGCAGTGGCGTAGCTGCCTATATATGTGGCGCCATGGAGCGAACATTGCTCAAACGCATTCCCACTGAGCAAGGTCCATTCTCAATGCCTCACGAAGTAAGTAAGTAAACAGTTTCTTTATTAAAATTGCCTGCAGGCGCACAGCACGTACATAGAACATGTTCAAATATAAAAATGAAGACAATCTTACGGATAGCATTAACTCTTGTAAATCATCCTCACTACAAACCCCATCGAGCAATGTTATCTGCTCTTGAGATGGTACGGTTTTGGATCGACCGCTTGCGCAATAGGACGTTAATTACCGGTAGGGCCTAGTCATAACCAGAGACTTTTACTGACGGTAGCAGAGCATGAAGAACATACTCAGGGTGATCGAGGATGGATGCAAAGAGGGATGCGTCAGAACGCTCACATAAATTAACAGAAAATATACAACTACACATTCTGTCTTTCTGTGCATTATCATGAAATTTACGGATTACTTGGTTGGCCTATTTGCGAGGGTAAACTGCATGGACCTCTTCAGAAATAATTGCAGAGTGGAGAAATTCTCGAAAGTCAGTGCAAAATGAATTCAATTTTCTGCACTAGCTTCCCCAACGAACAGAAGTAGGCCTACAGAGATGTTCAAAAAAAGTTATACTCAACGAACAGTACTAGATAAGTGCTAGAAAATGTGTTCACTTCAACGAAAACATCTAATTAGGCCTATATATAGGCCTACTGCGTTTTTATGCAGCCGAGCAGCTGATCTGAGTAATTAATTATGAGTACCGGTAACGTCCTATTTAGACTAATAACGTGAGAGTATGTGTGCATGCTGACATTGAAAATAGTTTTTAATACATAATATTATAGTCTACGGGCTGGACTGATGGGTGATAATTTAAATACCGTGAATCTATCGATCGACACGTACGGACTACGACGATATTCGTCAGACTCATACGAGCTACGGCTTGTGGATGTGTGAATTTAGCCATCGACCAATATTATTAAAAAAATAATTTTACTATCAGCTGATCGAGGAGGCGCCCCTCATCCCTTGGCGCCCCTCATCCCTTGGCGCCCCTCATCCCTTGGCGCCCTGGAGAAATTGCTCCACTTCGCCCTATAGCGTTACGCCACTGGCGATGAGTGCGGGTTCCATAAGCATCGACTACACAGGGGCAACAGGGCCATCCGCTCCACTACTCAAAGAGGTCCTGGGACGAGCGTATATATCCTCGCCCCAGTACTTTTTTGGGAACATTCTAATTTTTCCCAATTGTAATTTTTTCTGTTGTAAAGTAATAAAATGTCTTTGGAGACCGCGAAAGAATTCCGTATTTACCCTTTGTTCTCAGCCTCAAGACCTCGATGTATACTGAGAACCCTAGACTTGTGAACCCTATAGACTTACGCTGGTGAAAATATATGTGAAAATCTAAGAAATGTGTGCTTATAAAACGAAGACTTCTAACATGCACACCTCATATACGAACCATTTCGTCATCGTGCAATCGGCGTAATTTTCAGCAGAGAGTTAAACATGGAGTTCATTTAGAACAGCAAAGGAGGGTTGAAGCTCTGCTACAGCGAGTTCATGTATAATTTTGTATATGGTCTACACTGGGGAGGGGGCAATTGTCCTAGTCGGGGGGGGGCTTTTGTCCGTGGGGGGGGGCTTTTGTCCGCTGGGGGGAGCTTTTGTCCGGGGGCAAATGTCCTCCACTCGTAAGTAGGTAAGTAGGTCCTACTAATTAATAGTTTCTGAAAATTAAAATGTTTATTTATGTAATAAGTTACTCGCTATTATTGTGTGTTTGTATATATAATCGAGCAAAGTTGTTATTAGTTAAAATTAGTATTACCGATGGTCTGTTGCCAGCTGAAAAAGGGACCTCGAGAAGCGGTGGAAAAGGAGATCCGATAATTGGGTCGTGGGAATGAAATCATTGCCCCAGTACCTTTTACTAAAAGTCGGCGCCAATGGTGGGTTCAAACCCCGTCCGAGGACCTTGAGCAAGTCCTTCGCGCACAATTGCTTTACATTAGGCCTACATCCACAGTTGAGCTGTCTAGGAGTTTGTGCGGGTTTCAGCCAAAATGTAAGAATGGCGCTATCAAATTGCAATTGTATTGTACTGTATTGGGCCTAAGATCAATTGGCTTGTTCATTTCAATATCAATTGGCTAGGTTAGCTATATTGGTATACATACGAGCGTAGGCTGCGTGTTATGCCTTTTCGCTTCCAGAATTTGGCTCATAAAATATTCGAGTGCTTTTATATATAAACTAAATAGCCTTAAATTTCTTTAAAATAGCTGCCATAACTTCTCATGATGTAACGAACCTGGTCGCTGCGCATCCTAATCGCTCGCATTGCTTCTGCATCGCTTGCAGCGCCTCTGCATAGGCCTACTCTGTATCGCTGTATCGCCTACCAAGATACTGCAGGATGAAGACAAAAAACGATTTCTTTTATTCTTGACGTCACGTCTGCTTATAAACACGATGCCTTAAACCCAAATTAAGGCGCTACATAAAAAAGATAAAAGTGACGTTTGTTTATTGTTTATACCGACCGTAGTTATGTGATTCTATTTACTAAGAATTTCAGTCAGTCGAAACTCGATGTAAAAGATTAGGTTTAGCTCAACAACTCATCTCAATGCACTCTACATAAACGATCAGAGGTAACAGGTAACTATAGCGAATTCCTTAATTGTCTATATATACTTCTCTTGACGGTGATTTAGGCCTTCCTATATTAAAAAAATTATATCCAAATGTAGGCCTTTGAAGCATCAAAATTCTGCTATAGTTATTCCTCAAAGCTATAGGTTGCTTGGGTGAAGTTAAGTCAATGTCTATGTATTATGTGTGACTCTCATCCTTCTCTGTCTCTCTCATCTTTCTATTTCTCTTCCTCTGTTTCTGTCTCTGTCTGTCTGTCTCTCTGTCTGACGTCTGTCTCTCTGTCTCTCTGTCTCTCTCTCTGTGTGTCTCCCTGTCTCTCTCTGTCTCACTCTGTCTCTCTGTGTCCTCACTCTGTCTTATTATATTTCTACACCTGTAGGCCTATACATGAATACACAGCGATCGATATCTCTGTCTGTCTGTCTGTCTGTCTGTCTGTCTGTCTGTCTGTCTCTCTGTCTGTCTTTCTGTCTGTCTCTGTGTATCTCTTTGTTTCTCCCGTTCTCTCGCTTCCTCGAGATCACCACTGAACACTGTAACGGAACGGGGCCTATTCGACAGTGACCAGGATGACGACTTGCAGCCCCGTCCGATATGGGGGTAGTTCGTGTTGCAGTCCGCTGAGTAAGGCTTCAGTTGTTTGCTGAAGACTAATCATTTAAGGTTTAAATAGCTCCTTTCTGGATGACGCTTGGAATAAGACACGTTTGTTCGATAATCGTCTTTTAATGTACAACGGAAAACAATACTTCTGTAGCGCCGATTCGGAAACAGTCCGTTTCTCATTCCCTCAATACGCCCTACGTCGATAACTAACGAGTAATTGCAACGCTACGTCAATGGCTGACGGCGACTACTATGCTACGTCAATGGCTGACGGCGACTATCGCAAAACTACGACGACTATATCCACGACGACTATCGCAAGCCACGACGACTATTCGTGCTTCCTAGGCGCCGAGACTGCAAGGCCGAAGCCGAATCTACAAGGCTCCTTGATGACGATCTCCAGGCGAAGGCGACGACCACGATCCTACGACGACTCTCCGATGACGACTCTCTCCGATGACACGACTCTCCCTCTGCTGACACGACTCTCTCCCTTTATACTAATTTGCCGTAGATAGTAGATGATACACAGTAGATAGGAGACAGTAAACAGTAGAGACTACACAGTAGATAGGATACAGTAGATAGTAGATATCTACAGTAGATAGTAGATAGACTACAGTAGATAGTAGATAGTAGACAGTAGAGACTACACAGTAGATAGGATACAGTAGATAGTAGATATCTACAGTAGATAGTAGATAGACTACAGTAGATAGGATACAGTAGATAGTAGAGACTACACAGTGGATAGGATACAGTAGATATCTACAGTAGATAGTAGATAGACTACAGCAGATAGTAGATATCCACAGTAGATAGTAGATAGGCGCACACAGCAGGCAGATACCACAGAAGAAAGAACACAGTAGACAGGCGTACACAACAGGCAGACACCACGCAGGCGTACCTCTGAACCGTTACAACACTATAGGCCTAATTGTTAAATAGACTATTATCATGAGTGGAGATTATTCATGAGTGATTGTGACGATGTTGCGAATTAAAAATCCACTGTGTATACCTCAGTGACTCCTACGTTGAACATCATTTATGTTAAACAATATATGAATAGGCCTATCACTCTGTTAATAAATCTCTATACGAACCTATAATGATATTCATCATTTGCCACTATTGTGCAGGTATGCACACCTATAGAATGAAGACCTGTTGAAGAGTTCCAGATTGTGACCTTTCGCCCCGTATACCTGTCCATCTTTTCTGCCTCTGCATCCGCTGAACCCCGAATCCACCGAAGATGAAGATGAAGATACTGGTCGCTCGGCCTGTGCAGCCAAAGACACAGCAGGACATCGAAAGAAACAAATGCTTCTTTGTGTGAGTCAGTCTGTCGTGGAAGCTGTCGAGGTTGCTGGGGAGGAGGGGAGGGGGGAGGGAGGTGGAGGAGGGGAGGGGGAGGAGGGAGGGGGAGGAGGGGAGGGGGAGGAGGGAGGGGGAGGAGCATAGAGTAATAGAATACACTCTGGAGCGCAGAGATGAGGAACAGAGTTTGAGACCGTATCCTCCATAAGGTTGCATAGTCCTTCTCTAGGTGGTGGCGTTTGTTAAATGGAGATGTAGACCTATAACGGAATGTGCGCCTTGCATGGCTGCCGACAGTTAAATTCGACTCCTGCAATAACTTGCCTACTATGTCTGTGATCATGGTGCTGCGGCTTGTCAGTCTCTAAATTAAAACGAATATTAAAAAAAGATTTCATGTTTACTCCTAAGTGAGATGTGAATTTATTTTTACATTTAGCTAGAAATAGCCTATGATTTAGTTGAGTTTTATAAGCAATTCTTGGCTAACGCAAGAGTTGATGTGACAAGCATGAATTGCAATTTGGTGAAACTTGGGACTAAAGTTCCATATCAGTCCCAGGTGAAACTGAACGTAGGCCTAATTATTCTTGTGATCGGCCTAAACGACCATCTAGCAAGGGGAAGACTAAAAGAAATTGAAAAATAGCATTCATGATTTAATTAAAGAAATTATTGAGGCAAATAGAGGGAGAGATAAAGAGATTGAAAGGGAAATAGTGGTATAGTTCATTCAGAAAGGACAGAGTCATAGAGTCAGATGGAGTTACTCTGTATAAGAGATTATTAGTTCATAGTTAAGATAGGCCTAAGGAAGTCTAAGTATGGTCGACTACTTTAAGAGATAAGAAATATACAGTGTATCCGTGTTTATTGCAATCGATTGTCTTTAACCTAGGACGACGTATACCAAGATGAGTGAGTGGATGATCGACCGACCGCCAGGTGACAGCAGGCTGAGACGATTGAAGGCATCAAAGGATCGGATCTGGTTCACAAAGTAAGGATACCAGATCATCAATAGGCCTACTTGATTATAGCATAGGGTACTAAGATCAGTATAAAGACCTCCTTGATTATAGTACCAGGACTTTAAATGGGGGGAAAGAACGATTGCCCACCCCTCCCGGTATGCTTGCAGTCGGCCAAGAGAGGTGCCGGTTTGGCATACCGTTTCATACCGTCCCACTTTAAGCCCTGTACAGTAGGCCTACGACTGGTGGGGACCGTTGTGGTGGTGGTGGTAATGGTGGTGGTGCCGTAGTGGTGGTGATGATGATGATGATGATGATGACAATGGTGATCCTGATGACCATGATGGTGGTAGTGATGATGATGACGACGACGAAGATGATAATTAGGCTACTAATCTGCTATCTATAAATAGGACAACCTATCGAAACATGACGGCTTGGATCTTTGAAGCTGCTCAACGCAAGCAACTGAACGAAGCTCAACGTCGTCCGGTGGAAAAGGTTACGAACAGATTACATACTAATCAAATTCGATCAACCTTAGAATCTGACAATTGATTGCCATGACGGATGAATCCTTTTATCTCTAAAAGTACAGAGGCCAAAGGCAACAATTAAGCCCTCTGTCCTCCGTTTGTCCTCCTCTCCTTCTCAAGAATGTCATATCTCAATAATTGCATGCATTTAGAAGAATTTAATGCAACATTAAGTTGTCTGAATATCTCAGCGCTACATAAATTAAACATCGTCTGTTACAACGAATTGTCCTTTGGCTGTATATGTCCAGTTGTGTCCATGCATTTCCACTTGCGTTGTTGGCCACTATTAGTCTATGCTGAACCTACATTCCACAACGACTTCAATACGTTCAACGAAATTTTATTTGGTAGAGGTCTACATTTGTAATTTCCCTGCGCTTTACAGATCGTTTGGTTCTATGTGAATGCCGGACATTTCCTGTGACAGACCACTCCACTTGGAATGACCCACCCCTCTGTCACGAGCTTAGCTCATGTCTGGAATCAGGCGTTTCTTTTTTCCGTTTTAGTGCTGAATGCGATTCTGTATAGTCTGTAAGCTTACTTCGAGAGGCGCTATATTAATGCTTAGATACGATACGCCCCTGAGTAGAAATCTCAAATGGGCGCTATATATAAAATCTATTTAACTGATCGATCGATGAGTGAGTGAGTGAGTGAGTGAGTGAGTGAGTGAGTGAGTGAGTGAGTGAGTGAGTGAGTGAGTGAGTGAGTGAGTGAGTGAGTGAGTGAGTGAGTGAGTGAGTGAGTGAGTGAGTGAGTGAGTGAGTGAGTGAGTGAGTGAGTGAGTGAGTGAGTGAGTGAGTGAGTGAGTGAGTGAGTGAGTGAGTGAGTGAGTGAGTGAGTGAGTGAGTGAGTGAGTGAGTGAGTGAGTGAGTGAGTGAGTGAGTGAGTGAGTGAGTGAGTGAGTGAGTGAGTGAGTGAGTGAGTGAGTGAGTGAGTGAGTGAGTGAGTGAGTGAGTGAGTGAGTGAGTGAGTGAGTGAGTGAGTGAGTGAGTGAGTGAGTGAGTGAGTGAGTGAGTGAGTGAGTGAGTGAGTGAGTGAGTGAGTGAGTGAGTGAGTGAGTGAGTGATCGATCTGAAAAGACGCTCTACCCCAACCGCACATTGCTATTGGGACAAATAAAGGGCGATTGGTAGAACCTGCCATTCGCCCTCATATGCCAAGGCTGAGAAAGTGAAGTTGCTAGCATTTCATACCCATGATTGCCTCAGGGTAGCTTAATGGATTGCTCTTCCTCTTCTTCTGTGTTTCTCTACCCATCCGTCACTGACCTACCATCGTCCGTCTCAAGACCCTCTGTCTATTACTCCTCAAGATCATCATCATCGTCATCATCCTCAGATTGTAGTGGTTTAAATATACAAAGATAGACCTTACACATGATTGATATGCATAAACTGAGATGTACGATGCGTGGGTCTCTAAATGTCGTTTCATTTATAGGCAAACGCCTTCTCACTGCCTCAGCTTCAGGTGAAGAATGCAGCCTCGGATGGGTGACTTTTTCTTCAAATTCTTTTACGCATATTCATCGCGTTCTTTGTCATATTCTTTACTTTTGTACTTCTATTCATTGTTGTCTCATTCTTTTTCATTTGCCTTTTTCGTTTTTGGCAGACTTTAAAATTAAAACTGACTCGTTCGGAATTGTTACCTTCTTTGTTTACTCAAAGCTCGATTACTGCAATTCCATCATTCTTCGAATCTAACCAAGCGTCTGCAGCTCATCCAAAAGGACCAAAACTCAATAGAACGAGCTAAGATTCAATAGCAAGAGCTAAAACTAAATTGCAAGAGAGCTGGAATTCAAAAGCAAGAGCTAAAACTCAATAGCAAGAGTTAAATCCCAATAGCAATAGTTAAAACTAAATAGCAAGAGATAAAACTAAATAGCAAGAACTGTCACAAGAACGCCCAAGCATCATCACATCACTCCTATAGATAAGCCTATTCAAATCACTCCACTGGCTAAAAATCACTGACCAGCCGCTCGATACGATACTCCCAGCCCACATTCTTTGCAAACTCTTCACCTTCTAGCCAAATCGTTCTAAACTGTCGGTTAATACTTACATCAAGACCAAGCCTTACCTCATACTACATCTCGCCTCTGGAATGATCGCCCCACTGAACTCCTTCAATTTTTGTAGTCCTCCATCATCTCTGCCAATCACAAGCACGGACACCCGTTGAGAGTGCTGCTGATTATGAGCGACGATATACAAATGTTCGATTATACATTACATTGCGTAAGCTAATGTCCCTGACGTGGTTTTGAAGTGGTGCTGAGCGTTTCTGAAACTTGCATAACATAGAAGAGAGTTGTACTTTTAAGTGGAGGCCTTGAGACCCGGAGAGGTGCTGGATAGAGGAGCTTCAGAGAGGTGACGGTGGGTGAGCGGCGAGATTGGTGGAAGAATGGAGATAAGTAAACAGTTACACGTTTGATGTTTGATTTTTCAGCCATGGTAGAGTGACCACGCCAGAGAAAGCTCAAAAGGAACCAGATATGACGAAACAAGGACATCTGGCATTGATGAGGGTACGTACACCCTGTGTTAGTGTCTCGGGATGACAATTATTGCCTGGAATAGATTACCAATACGTCATCAATCATCCACGGCCTGCTGCTTCTGTCTTGAACGTTACCATCATAAAACATTAGATAAGAGTTGAGTGAAATAGTCCTAAGTGAGTCTTATGCTATGCGGGCAGTAGTCCTCAGCTTAGACTAGGCCTACTTTATTAGACCCTAAGTCGCAAATAAGTTACTATAAATATGATTCAAGCTTAGTTTGAACTAAGTTATAACGATTCCAGTTCAAGCAGTATGTATAGACAGAACTCTCGTATGCCTCCAATTACTTTATTATACTATATGCTCAAGCAGAGGCGGCGATCCCGGGGGTCGATGGGGACAAGTCCCCCACCTTTTAAACAAAGAGGACAAGTCATACGTGTGTCTCCCCCACATTTCCTGCCCCTCTCATTGGGTACCCCCCCCCCCCACCTGTCAAACGAGATCGCCGCCTCTGCAAGAGTTGGTCTATACAACATAGGCCGAACAGCTCGTGATAAAATTAACTTTACGTTTAGTTTAGACGATTAATTGATGTTAGGGAACATGTGTGCGCAGGTCTTTCGGAAACATCTGCTGCTCTTATGGATTCACATTTCGGAACAAGGGCCAAAATGTCAGCATTTGAAGCCGGTGGGTCAACCTACCAAAGAGCTGCTATGGGGCGGCTAGATAATATCTGTGCAGCCTTTTCTGTTAAAATATATTTAAAAAAACTACTAATTATCACAATTGTGGGCGCTGTAGAAATTTTGAGATTACGATTAAGATTAAGGAGCCTACTTACATAGGCCTAAGCCAATAGCATAGGCTTATATATTTATATATATATTATAAGTAGATTATTAACTTTGAAGTGATGCGCAGAATGAGTCGCCGTCGAATATAATTAAAGAATGCAATGACTAAGGCCAGATGCCGTTGAGACTCAGACCAGATGCCATTGAGACTGAGGCCAGATGCCGTTGAGACTAAGACCAGATACCAATGAGACTAAGGCCAGATGGAACCATCGGCCAATATTATAGCAATGCAAGATGTAAGCGTTTCTGGACGTGTTTCGGGCGGGTAAATTATTAACTTTGCACTTGAACAGAACCTAGGCTATAGGTCTATATATAAGGATACCTGCACGTGTATAGACTAAATACTTGCATAAGTATTTGCACAATTATAACGCGTGCTATGCATATAGGCCTATGTAATATTCTTACCTGCAATACTAGAAACATATACCTAGTTTTACATACACTACATAGGCCCTACGTATACGTCTGAAAATGAAGATAAGGATCATCGTATAATCCTTGATTTACTTTGTTTTTCTATTTTATTGTAGCCATAAGCAGTCCTGATTTCTCTCAGATCAAAGCTCTGAGACCAACATGAGACGACGTCAACATTACTGCAAACAGTAAAACCTGCAGTCATCGCCTCAAACAAAACCTTACTTATTTGGAGGTCTTTTGTTTCAGTAGAAACTAAGTATTTAAAACAACACCTTCCGCTCATAACAAAGAATGAAAACGGATATACAACGTAGCTTCGGTTGAATTGTGTTTTGTATTGAAGGGCTGTAGGCCCTAATTTCGTTTAATGATGGGACACTGATAATAATTATGTTCTCTGTTGGCAAAAGCCTTGTGCTGTTCCGTTACGTGTTCATAATTTAACCTTATAAATAGGCCTGGATGTGTGTACTTGTAGAACATAGGATATAATGTGTAATAGGCCCAACACTACAAGAAAAAAGTCACTTAGGCCTGCGTGTAAAAAATATTGCATATTCTCAATAAAAGTTCGAGTCAACATTTCAATTCGTTACATGGTATTTCGTATTACAGTTGGCCTAATCCTTGACGTTTATTCATCCATTTATTCCTTCATTCATGATTTGTATGACTATATATATATAAATATAAATATATATATATATATATATATATATATATATATATATATATATATATATATATATATATATATATCATCCTTCCGTCAATGCCTGTAATACCTACTCAACTCGGCCACTGCTCGCATTCTGGTTGGTTCTCCAAAGCTTGGAGATAGGGAGGGTGGGTGATGCCAGTCATCCTTGTTATGAAATAATGTTGTGTTAAGTGGCAACTAAATAATACCTAGGGCCTACTCATAGGCTCTTCCAGTCCAACTGCAGCGATAAAGAAACATTATGATGCCCAACAGGGCCCCACTTCACACGCCCAATGCACAACCAAGTCAAAAGTAACTGTTCAGAAATCTGCATGACACTTTCTTGAATTTGTGAAGTCAAACTTGAAGTCAGAAGTTATTACGCGCAAAGGCCAACCTGTTGTCACATAAGATAACAGGCCTAGGGCCCGAAATGTCTCTGCCTAGTGTCCTGGCATTTCTCTGCCTATGGGCCCGAAATGTCTCTGCCTACTGTCCTGGAATTTCTCAATTTCTCTGCCTAGGGGCCCGTAAATTCTCTGCTTAGTGTCTTTGAATTTATCTGCCATGGGGCCCGAAATTTCTCTCTGTGCGCCTGCCCGCAAGGTCTCGATGCTCAGATCCAATCCGCACGATATCACGGAAACAATCGAGGGTCAGTCTGCAGCGTGGGGTGATGTCACATCAGCTAGCCTATCAACCGGGAAATTGAGTGGGTCATAGCTTGTAGAAGTCTATCAATGGTCTGTCCCAGACCTTCTGCCATGGCTGGTCAAGGTCGGCTCCTCTTCACAGTTAAGCTTCGATCGACTTAACTCTGCCATCAACGACGTAAGTCACACTTTCGTGCTAAAACATTTTAGCTTTTCCTGACTTTAGGGGAAAGCGCGAACGCAGTCCCCCGCTAACAAAAATTACGCACCCGAGTCACCCACATTTGGGGTGATCGCAAGAGTCAACCCAACCGAAGTGCAATGGTTGAGCCTCGTCCTGGGAGCACCGCCTACTTGATCACGGTTTCTCCTGTGCCAGGTAAGTATGCTTAAGGCTTTCTTACCCATGTTAATGAATATTTAATTAACCATAAATAAAGGTGTCAAATTGTCCTCAACGATAATTGATACTAGAATGAACATAAAATATAATTCTGAAACTACACTTTTTTTATCTTATTTACACGTATTAATATCAACTGTTTTGTAAAGTCAATATTCTCCAAATACATGTAATAAACTGAAAATACTATTCAAACTGAAAAACTGTTCATTATACAGAGTGACACCTAACGAATAATGATATCCTCTGTAAAAGGATTTGACTCATTAGAGCATTCTCTGCATTAGAGGATGATAAGTCTAGTATAATAGCCACCGTGGTTTCATTCATTTAAATGCATTGTAGTGCATAAAATATAAAGTTGTCATTAAAACAAAACAAAAATCTAAGTTAAAAATAACGAGTGTGTTTCGTGGTGTTACAGAATTGCCAGTACAGCGCCACCTAGTGACTGATGGTTTGCATATCGATATCAATATTATTGCTCCAATCTAAATGAAATGGATAAATTGTAGTCCTATAATAACAGCAGGTTTGAATAATCCTATCTTAGAAAATGTGTTATTGCGCTTCTTTTTCGAAACATCTTCAATAGTTTTTAAATTGTTGACATTTAACCTAGCCTACTTGTGATCTTTTTTATTAACTATAACCATAACCAAATGTTTTTATTGTTTATTTTATTAATTATTCTTCACTCAGCAAACATGCATACATGCATACATACATACATGCATATGCACTTGTGCGTTGGCCATTATTATACATACATACGTACGTACATACATACATACATACATACGTACATACATACATACATACATTCATACATACATACATACATACATACATACATACATACATACATACATACATACATACATACATACATACATACATACATACATACATACATACATACATACATACATACATACATACATACATACACATACATACACATACATACATACATACATACATTCATACACATACATACATACATACATACCCACATACATACATACATACATACATACACACATACACACATACTAAGGATGTACTGAGTATTCGCTTCGGAGCCAAATAGTGGGTCAAATAGCTATTCAATATTCGGCCGAATAGTAGCTGTTGAACCGAAGAGACCTACGCATAGTGTTCACGTGGCATCTGTTTATGCACAAGCGGCGGCTGTTATATGCTGCGAATCTTATAGCCGTACCATCATCTCTTTGGTATGGTGGTCCTTGCTTGGTCTCGCCTCTGCCTATCTTCCCGATCACTGTTACTCTACTTTAGTGTACCGGGTCGCCGCTCTCTTCGCTCTATTGAGCGAGGCATGCTCATTGTTTCATTTTCCCGTACTACTACAACTACAAAAACAGAACCGCGCCTTCTCAGTGGTTGGCCCTTCGCTCTGGAACACGCTCCCGTTGGCGTTGGGCTACCGCCAAGGGTCCACTCTGACTGGCCTTAAAACTGTTCTTTTTAGCTGCGCTGGGGTCTGGAGCGCTTCTGAGTAGTAGCTTTGAAGGGGCGCTATATAAATCTCTGTAATGAATGAATGAATGAATGAATGAATGAATACATACATACATACATACATACATACATACATACATACATACATACATACATACATACATACATACATGTATATACATACATACATACACACATACATACATGCATACATACGTACATACATACATACATGAAATCGTTTAAATCATCCATTTTTCGATTATTGTGTTGATTTTTTAACGACACCGTTCCATATCGATGATGATTTGGTGTCGCCCTCCTCTTTTCTCTAGACTTGGAACTAGCACTGTCAAAGTACTAATAGTGGCGGAGTTAAATTTTCGATTTTCGATTAAGTAATATTTTCGATTTATAGGCCTAGCAGATGTCTTAATTAGAGCGCCGTACAATAAAAGAATTAGCGTAGTACTTTCCGCTGAAGAGGTTCGTAAGTACAGTAGAGAACCAGCGTGTTATAGATCAGCCGTCGTGAGTGACGAGTTAAATAGTTTTAAACAACTACTTGTACTTAAAGTTCTTATATTTCAACACTTCTGTATTGTATAAACAAGACTTTAGGCTGTCGATAATTGTCATGAAAGACTTTTCACTTGGTGCCCCAGTTGTAAATAGTACTTTGTTAGAACTTCTGCATGCGATGTAGCGCTGGACCAGCCGTTCAACTTCAACACGGACACCGTTCGCTACCAGGTAAGCGGATCGATCAAGATATAAACAGTAAGCAAATCGTGAAAGACTGAAAAGCGTGAATTTCCAAAATTTTATAAACATATTATTTGTTTAGCGAAGTCTATTCAAGACTGGAACTCTGTCAGCGTTTTCATTTGCATTGGCTGGGACCTATATGGGCTCTGTGTGGGTGTCATGGTTTAGGGTCCAGGCACGCTATCCTGTGTCATAGTAGCTTTGGACCTCAATGATGCCAGCACAATAGTCAAGTATCCAGGTGACTCATATCTACTTGTTGACTCTAGACATCTGAAGACGGTGACTGAGCAGCTAGAACACAATCTGGTGAACACAATCAGGTGAAAACAGCCTTCGCCTGAACCCTGCCAAGACCATGGACCTTATCGTTTTTAAAAGGGCAGAATAAGAGCCAAGCCCCCCACTGCTTAGTCCTAGTGCTGAATAAGTGGACTCATACATGTACCAGGACATCGTTTTCCAAACTGTGTTCCATGGAACCTTAGGGTTCCATGAGGTGAACACAAGGGTTCCGCGAAACAAATTCAATGTGAAGAATGAGCTTCAAACAATTTAAAGTAAATTGTACAAATTATTCATAGGAGGTATTTTGCTTAACAACCATGAATAACTTTATATGAAAGAGAATTCATATATAATGTTATTGTTATCGATATTTGTGTTGTTATCAATCTAATCTAGGTCTAAATTTATAATTATCTGCATTCTCAAGCTGTACTAGGATGACCAGACATCTGAATATTTTTAGAATACTTGTCATCCATCCACCTCTGGGTGCTTTGATCCCTTGACTTCCTCATTTGTGCAATAAATTATGGCAGTGGCCACCCTTATGTATGCCTCCCCTGGCTGGTGGGTTTCACGCTGAAAAGAGACGGGGAGAAATCATCACCTTCTGGAGAGAAATGATGTGCTGTTGCTGCCTCATAATGGCCGACCCGGGGGCTGAGCCCGTTGTAGATGCTGCCCAACTCTTGGCAGTTCACGACCATAGTTGCCAGTTCAAACCATGTGTTGCTTGACCAATTACCTGAAAACCGGGGAACAACATACTCTCTCCGGCGGAGGGCCCATGAATATACACTTCTGCAAATTGTTAATCTTTTTTACCACTTTTTTTTTGGAATCATGTACTAACCCCGTTCTATTGCTGAGGAATCTCTGCCCAATTCTAACTATATGGTTCTGTTGTTGCATGTGTGAATCCAGTTGCAGCTGTGTCGGGTGGATATTCTTTGTTAATTAAGACGAATTGTATTGTATTGCATTTGGTAATAGGGGTCCTATATGGGCTCGATATGGGCAATGCTGGCAGGGAATGGACTCTAGAATAGGGACTGAATTAGGTGAATAAATACGGTGTTGTAAATAGATCTATTTGATTTATTAGTTGAAGTGCTGTAGGATGGTGTCTGTCTTTTCCAGAAAGTATGAGAATGTCGTAGAATTTCAGAAGTATCTGGAATGTCAGAGAAAAGTCATTGAGGACAAAAGTTTTTTGTTTATCAGTTGTAATGTAACATTGACATATTCCCTTCATATTTCTCACACATGTGAATCACATTTGGGTTTTGGGTATTTTGAGGAACCACAAAGATTCTGTTGGTAAGCAGATATGCTTATCCACTCATTTTTTAAAATAGTATTCCTAAATTATGTCGTGAAAACAGAAGGCTAAGTCCAGTTAGCTGCAACCGTGTTTTGACTGAGAGCAGAATGAAGGAATAAATAACCAAATTCTGTAAACAAGTATCAGCAGCAAGTCATAAATGCAGTTATAGATCTGTCTTGTGTTATTTTGCTTTGAGGGATTGCAATAGCAGAACTCTAAGACTATTCGAGATCACAGCTCTAGCCAACTAGAAAGATTCTACTGACCAGAATCCATATTTTGTTGAATTGTTCTTAATTGTGTGTTGAATTTTGAATCTGTCGCACGGTTACGCGAGTGTCGACTTGAGATTTTCAGTTGTGTTAGTATAGATTCTTCAAGAAGAGTCACTTGTAGCACAAAAAACAATTTGTGATCCAGTGCATGCATCAGGCCGTTTGTAAATGCCAAATCTGTGCTTCAGTTTGTTTGAGGTGCACATAGGATTAGTGTTGTTTTAATAATGTTTTAATTTTAGTTTTAGTTACGATTGTTTCTCAATTATAGTTTTAGTTTTCGTTGTAGTTTCTATGTCCCAATTATAGTTTTAGTTAGTTTTAGTTTTGTCAATTAAAGTTGTAGTTTTAGTTGCTGATTTTAGTTTAAGTAAGCTAATTATAGTTTTGCTTAAGTATGCTAATTACAGCTTTGGTAATTTAATAACAATTTAAGCTATTGCAATGATTCTTTAATTCTAATTTAATTCTAATCAAACTTCAATGGTAGACCATAATTATTATGGTCTACCATTGGCATTCGTCACATGTGAGGCCAAAGACGAGAGAAATGAAAATTTCAACATTTCTGAATTTTCACTCGTGGAAATAACTGACCAAGAGAAATTGAAGAATGTAGGGCATAACCGGAAATCGCCTCGGACATTGGCCTCTGCCAAATATTGGACTATTCGGAAGAATTCGCCTCAGCAAATATTACACCCACAAATAGCTATAAATTATTTATTTTATAAAAATAATTTTTTTGATCAAATAATTTTTTTTCGTCAAATACATATAGGACTAACAGACTTACTTATAAACTATTGATTAATTAAGCAAGAATTTAGCATTCCATTGATATTTTCTTTATAATAATGATTATGTTAATTTCTATATTTTTATTTCTTTTGGTTGTATTCCCAGTGGCAACCAAATCAGTAATTATCCCGCTTGAATTGGCTCCACCCACTTTCTGGTAAACATTATAGAGTTAAGATGTCATTGATAACTTCATATTTCAAATTTTTTAACAAGGTTTTACATTGTTTCCCAAATGAAATTATTAAATAATAAATATATTGCTATAGCCTAGAGTGCAACAATACGCTTTAAGAAGGATATTGCTATAGATAGTTCTCCGTAACTGTTGATTAATTATATTAACTATGCTTTGCCTACGGATGGCACTCGCTGCCAGATTTGCCGATACTATTCGGTTTGTATCCGGATCCGGTAAATAGTTCATCCATATACTCAAATTCGGTAATCGGTGGAAATTATCTACTCGGTTATGCCCTAAAGGAAAGACTGCAAGTGCAACTTGACTGCAAGTACTCTTGTCTACAGCTGCTACCATGAGTAATGCTATTGTGCTAGTCTTAGCTGCAGTATTCAAACAGTTTTCAAACTATATTTTAAACTATATCCAGTAATTTGAATTAGTCATGTCAGAGTTACACTGGAAATATTAGTGTTTCAGTGTTCTAGTATACAATGCTGTTCTGTGTTTCTTTGAACGCATTTCTCTGTTCTAGTCTTTGCTAGCCTTTCTGTATTTTGAAACTATTGCCGAGCTTCGAATATTTAAAGAAGGTCTCACTTTCTTGATTTTTAGTGTGGAAGTTTACACAACTTTTATGATTTTTTAGTTTTGCCTTAGTGTACACTAGGAAGTTGTAACTAGCTAGCACTACTAGTAGCAGTATTTGTGTTTTTAGTTAGGTTGATTGTCATTTTGTAAGCAAAAGTATTCAATTTTCATTTCAAAACAGAAAATCGGAAAGATTAATATCAGATCCATTGTTTGCCCGAGTCCGAGTTTATGCAGAGTTCTACAAACCTCAGGCCGAGCTGAGTTTTGGTTCATTCCTAGTTATCTTGGAAGTCAGGGATTTTTAAAACAGTGATTGAGTGGAAACCATGTTTCACAGTTGGTGAATATACTGGATACTGAATGAGACCGAGACAAGTTATTTAGGTTTGGATTTTCTGTGCAGTCACATTTGAAAGACAATTTTTAAATAGGTGCACTGAATGGCAGTGGTTAAAGGGATAAAAGCCACACGTAGCACATGTGTTTTTATTTAGCTTTACTTCACACATAGGACTTCATTTTGCATCCATCCATTTGCTGCCAAAATGCTGACTTTATTTTGTGCATACAGTTCGTAATAGAAATCCTTTGAGTTAAGTAGGAACACATCAAGCAAAAGATGTGATCGTCATTGTATTTTCCTGAGTATGATACCACTTACCTTGATGATAAGCCTCAAAGTTTTCTGGCCTCTTCCACTTTACTTGAACACGTATGACAAGCCTGTCGAGACTAGCAACTGGCAGCGAGTTTGTATGAAACGCCATTTGCAGGGACACAAATATGGGAATGTGCATTTATCTTTACTTCAAATCATCTGGCCATCTGTATGCTTTTGATGCACTTTTAGCAAAGCAACCATGGACTCTTATCCATTCTTGTGTTATGTAAAGCGATAATGTATGTATGCAACTGAATAATTCATGGCTGCTGCTGAATTCAGCTCTCAAAGACATTCTGTTACCAGTCTAAATACTGTTCTTGTTGTATTGTGCGTTTTTAGAAGAAACAGAAATGTAAATCTATTTAATGCAGCCATAGACTTGTAAATAATTGTAATTGTGGTCAGAGGAGTAAATCTCAATTATGTTAATGTCGTTCACATTGTTCATCAATATGCCCACAGTGTTTAATTGGGGTAGGGCTAGAATAAGAGGGACCCATAGAGTAATGGCTAAAATACTGGTGCACAGAGATGGGGAGCCGAGTTTTATTGCCATATCCCCCGTAAGGTTGATCAGTCCTTCTTTCGTAAGGTTGATCAGTCCTTCTTTCGTAAGGTTGATCAGTCCTTCTTTCGTAAGGTTGATCAGTCCTTCTTTCGTAAGGTTGATCAGTCCTTCTTTCGTAAGGTTGATCAGTCCTTCTTTCGTAAGGTTGATCAGTCCTTCTTTCGTAAGGTTGATCAGTCCTTCTTTCGTAAGGTTGATCAGTCCTTCTTTCGTAAGGTTGATCAGTCCTTCTTTCGTAAGGTTGATCAGTCCTTCTTTCGTAAGGTTGATCAGTCCTTCTTTCGCTATGCAGCTCCATCGTTTGTTAGATTAAGCATATGTAGCACAAGTGGAATCTTGCATGGATGCCAACTGTTAAAGTTGACTCAGGATTGTAATAACTTATCATCATTCATTCATACTATGTCTGTAATTGTATTGCAAGTTGCAACTGGTCAGTTTGAAATCAAACGATAATTATTATTAACTAAAAGTCTGTAGTGGCAGGCTTCAAATATACAACCCAGCCAAAGGATTTCTCCAGAGTACTGGTTGACACGACTTTCAGAGTTCAATGTAGTGTCGGTGGCTGCCTGTTTCTCTGATATCTAAAATCTTTCATTTGCAGTGCAGCGTTGATGTACTTAGTTCATTGCCAATTAGAGAACTGTAGCAGAATGGAAATCTCTTTGAAGTATCTAAGTATTGTCCTGATTGAGATTTCAACTCCCATCCTCTGGATGAGAGTTCAAGTGACAATGTATCACACCAAGATTTAGCTAATAATGTATAATTTATGTGTGAGTTTTATAGGGTGCATTTGGCAGAACGTCTAAAAAAAACCATATCAGTGATGCCACATTGATGATGCTTTAGTACGGAAATCATTGTTGATAAGCTTTAAACATTTTTGATCTAGGTTTTATTGTCATTGTACTTTTTGAACATCATTCAGTGTGAACTAATATTTTTTAACTGCTGTTTATTTTAAGGTTTTTGTCTTTTCGTTAGGTGTATTTGCTGTTGTAAGTCATGTTTTTCTGATATTACCTTAGAGACCATGGACATAAATGTTCGTATGAAATTAGATGAATAATAGATTGGTAAAATGCTGCAAGAAGTCACCATAGAAGCATTATTACTTGATTATTACCAAATGAACAATGAATCATTTTCTTGCTTTAGCATACTTTTAATGTTCTAGGATTTCCATCACATTGTTTACTGGAACACGATCTATAGGTCTAGAAACTTATGTGTTATATACTTATGTGTTATATGAAACTTATGTGTTATATACTTATGTGTTATATGAAACTTATGTGTTATATACTTATGTGTGATATGAAACTCATGTGTTATATACTTTAGTCTCTGGTTATTTACGCTCTGCTGCATTCTGCTAAGGGCAGCAAACATTCTCAAACTGTCTGAAAATGCACTTATTTAGATCAGTCAGATAGCCATCTTGTGCAGTGCTCTTGCTAGGTACTCTAAAGGTGCCATATTGCGTGCATACATACTTACATGCATATGTGTTAATCGCAATTTCAGGGAGTTGCTGCAATTGCAAATTCACATAGCGCCTCCTCAAGAGAAATCCCTTGGACTCATTTAGAACCTGCCAACAAAAATGTTGATGCACTCGAACACTGTTTGATCAGACTCTGAATCTGAAGACAAATGGGGAAGCATGCCACAGGTTCCACTGCAGGTGAATTACAAATTTAGGATCTTTTGATATTTTCCCCATTTGGGTTCAGTTTGACTGGTGGTTTAAGACTAGTCATGTGTATGTATCTGATTTTTTAGAGTATGTTTTAAGAATGCGTCAACGAAAGCTATGTGAACATGGCTGTCATTAGAAGAGAGTTTAACTGGTGTGTCTTCATATTTGTCGAGAATGTCATTTGGGCCAAGTTAATCTTGCAGAGCTGGTCATATTAGTTACTGAGACAGATAGAGAAAATAGCTGCCTGATATTTTGTTGAGATAAAATGGCAATATTGCATTTGCAGCTCCAGTTACTAAGTTAGCAGTTTACTTGATGCTATTTTAGTGTCTACGGAAACAGACAAAATTGGCCTTGGACATTTACCTTGGCAGAATATCCCATTTTCAGCACTTGTTGCCTTTGCAAATACTATACACGCAAATAGTTGCAAATAAAATAAATTAAATTCTTAATTATTGTTTAACTTTGTTTCATCTATAAATTTATAAAATTTAAAAGTCCAAACGAAAGTCGAATCCGTTTGTTGAATATTTATTGCTAAAATGAGAAATGTATTAGTTAGTCATCACAAGTACAGAACATAATTTGATAATTTCTTATTACGTGAAAATGTGAGGTTCGCACATGTAAAAAAAATGATACTCGGTTAGTACCCAGACCTTTTAATCTCAAATTTTATAGTCTTTTTTACTCATGACTTCATGGACCAAAATATCATTGGCAGGCCATGTCCAAGGACCTGCTGCTCTTTGACACCTCTGTTATAAACACTTCCTATACTTGGTGTACCAGTGTTGAATAGACCTCTTCTCAGGAAATGTCTGTGCATTAATCAACTCTGGGCAACACATAGTTGTGGAGCTGATGATATTGATCTAGGGTCTACAAACAGTTCCACTTATATAATTAGCTGATATAATTAATTGCTGCATTATTAATGACATTGTATAGATTAGTTTTAAAATTGCTAAGACAGTGTGCTGTTTAAAATGACTCAAGTTTAGTTTCAGTTTTAGGTATGATTGTTGGTCTTAACCTTTAGTTTCAGTTTTAGTTCTTGTTGTTTATGAATATTTGTTTCGATTTGTGCTTTAGTTTTTAAGGAATGATTGTAGTTCAAATTATAGAGGTTTAGTAAGTTAATTTCAGTTTTAGGTTTCGTTATTAGATTTCAGTTTAAGTTCTAACAACTATTTAATTCTATTTCAGTTTTAGTTTTAGTAATAACATTTCCGTCTAAGTTCTAGCAATTATTTAATTCTATTTTAGTTTTGGTAATTAAATTTCAGTTTAAGTTCTAGTAATTATTTAATTCTGTTTGAGTACAAAGAAATAAATGTTCAGTGGTTTAGGTTCAGCTGCAAACCGTTTTATAATTTTAGGGCAAATTGTGCTGAAAAAGCACTTTTTCTCTGGAGTTTTGAAAGTTTATTTTGCCTGACATTTGTTGATCCTCATATGGAAAAGGTGCACTCTACAACTGAGACAACAATCAAAAAATTTCTGAATTTATTAAACTTGTTGCAGTAAGGTGCTGAAGCTTTTGTTAAAAATTGACAATAGACGAATGATTGGCAGAAAGAAATTTAAAATATCCGGAAGTCACAACATCTCAGTTCATTATCGTCAGGTATCCTAAAATGGCTGAGGAAAATATGCTACCTTGAAATTATGTCTGTTATTATAACATCCAACGAAATATTTAAGACCTACTTTGCCTGATATTTTTTTTGAACTCAGCTCTTGCACTGTTTAGGTCCGTCTCTGAGTATGGTCATGACTATAACTAACGTGTCCAATTTGCATATTAAAATTAGCAAAGTTTTCAGATGATGAGATTGCAAATGGCAGTTGTTATTGTATTGAATGTTGGCAAATTAGGCAAAATTCGAAGTAGAAATGTCCAAATATCAAAATTTAAGTCAATTGTATGATGAAAATAGTCACGCTGACTTAGAAGTTCACATGACAACATTTAAAAAATATGTCATATTGCCTGAACGTTGCATTTGTTCTTGTATCTTGGAACCAAAAGATAAATTTTTAACTTTATAGTTCAGATTTGTTGACCTTGTTAGACTGTTAGTGTTATGTGATGTATTTTCGGTCTCTGATTTGGTTGCTAATTAATATTTGTTTGGATTCATATTAATATTTCTTTGGATGTTAATTAGTATTTCTTTGGATGTTAATTAATATTTCTTTGGATGTTAATTGATATTTCTTTGGATGCTGATTTTATTTGTTTAAATGCTGACTTATATATGTTTGGATGCCTATTAATATTTCTTTGGATATCTGTAATATCAACTGTTATTGTGGTATTTTCTTAATTTGGCTTCAACGCAATTAAGAGATGTTTTAAAATGTCTGCTTCACTTTCATATTCTAGAAGAGCATTTGGCAATTAAGGGGCTCATCATCCTCTTCAATCATAATATGTTGAAGCTAAACAAGTAAAAGTAAAAACATGGGTTTTTTGGGACCCTCTTTTATTGACTTTTGGTAATCTGGTAGATGATGCAATTGATTCATTTTCTTAAGAGGTCATTTATGATCAGAGTGGAGCTCATCAAAGAGGACTCTTTTGAGTGGGTAAATGATATTTAATTTTTGCATTTTATGTCATTTCTTTCTCAATTTTTAAGATATATCCGTACAAATTTGATACATTGTATTGTCTTGCAAGCGTGACAGGTTTGCAAAATTTCAGCTCTGTATTTCAACGGGAACATACCGGAAAAAGAGTTGAAAGAACTCCGACGATCCAACGTTCATGACACACTTTACGCAAGCCAAGTTAAAGAAAAGAGGGTAAAAATGAAGTTATCATTACGCTGGTGGCTGCTTCTCGGGCATTGCTTTAGAAACTGTAGTTCATTATATTGTTTTGTATAAAGTAGATATTGTTGGATTGCACTTTCTAGGCATCTATACTTACCTACAAGATAGTTGCTTGACTTTTGCCCAGGGATAACCAGTTGACTAGTATCTGTTGGCAGGTTATTGCATGCACATTTAACCTGACCAACTGAATGCCCACAACTCGCCGTAACGTTTTCTGAATTAACTTATATGTGAAGCATGTGTGAGCACATATTCCTTGCTTGAGCACAACTGCTGACTTGAGTAAACATGAAACGATTACTTTTGTCTACTTCAAATGCCCATTATTATTGACAATCTTTGGTATGTGTGGTTTCCACTTTCATAGAACTGCTTTCTCCTCAGTGCACTGATTTTGTTAAATCAGTTTCTTTCTTTGTAAGGATTTGAAGGTCAACAGAATCTACTGAAACTGGTGTTCATTGTTAAGATCCTGTAATAAGTTCAAAGAAGAAGAAGAAGGATCGTTTGTATGCCTAGTATTGTGTATGATAGCTAAATGCAAACAATCACTGTGGGATTTATTCATCTGTCATGCATTGTTTACTTCTCATGTGGGGTAAAATGTCAGAGGTCATTAACTCATTATCTTGTCTTGCCACGTAACTTTATTTGCCCAAACGTCTGGACAACCGGTGCCTTTTCATCTGGAAGGATCAGATGGGGAGGGGCGGGAGTGACTGTCACATGCTTGTTCAGATAGCAGTTTTCCCTTCAAATCTCGAGCAGACCATTGATTCAGATCTGAAGCCGTTACACAGATCGCAATTGGCATCAGTGCTGATGCTTGATAGTTTAATCATCCATGACAGCTACATTGAATTATGTCAGAAAGACAATAAAAGAAGAAGAATGAAGACTATGCCTGACAGGATAATATCTCAGTGTGGTTGATATTATGGACAAGTTTCATAGCAGTCAGTGATAGCAGTTTTTTATTTTCGGAGTAGTTTGTAACTGAATTTCAGGATGTTTCGGCATTAAGTTAGTCAGTGTACTAGCTTGTTACTTTCTTAGCTAGTTAAGCGCCTATCGAAATCTTTTCAAGGAAGAGTTTTGACTGATACATGTAATATTTAATGACCAGCTGCGTTATTTCCCAGTCACATCCAGCACAGGCTCGTCATTTAAATTTTAAACAACACTTCACATGTCACTGCTTTTTGACTACTGTAGACTTAGGGACTAAATTGGTTGCTTAGGGTTATTTAGTGTTTAGTGTTATTTCTATCTCCTTGTACACATTTTAAAGTTTTGCGTCATTTAAGATTCTGTTCTTAGTTAGTATGTTTCGTTTTGGTAATCTTAATTGCTCTGCTTCGGTCCTTGTAAGCGCTTTGCAGATGTGTACTTGGCAGCAAACCTTCCTTTGCAGTGTGTGTTCTGCTAGTTAATTGGTTGTCTCATTAGATGTGTTTATGTTGACCTTGTAACCATTTCTTCAGTAATTCCAAGTGAACTTAACGTCAAACAGCAACAGCATTGATGTTGTGTTTACTTCAAAGCACTGGATATTATTTTCTTAAATGCAATGTCTTTTAAGAAAATTGTTAAATTCATTTTGACAGCTCTTTCAGTCAGCTGATATTTATTAAAAATCTGAATTACTGTTTGATTCACAGTTGAACTCTTTTAGTAGTTTAAAATTCAAGTAAAACAGTTGCAATTAGATTCAGATCACATGACATTTTTGCTGATTTATACTTTTACATTTAGGAAAATCAATCCTAATGGCACATGTGAAGAATGTCCACTTTCAGCCGGTACTTTTTTGGCATTGATTAAATTTTTGGTAAATTCATTTTTTACAATTTTGTCAATTGTGTTACTAGAAAAATAGGTAGACTATTCCAGTGAATAATTGTTTATATAGTGACAGGCCAGTATTTCCCTTCCCAGCAGAACTGTTTAATGGCACAAGCCTTCTACAGCAAAAGCTATCAATGTTTAATTGTACCAGACTTTTATAACAAAAGTTAAAGTGTAATCTAAAAATGTTACCTAATACGTTTAATTGTGCCAGCCTGCTATTGCAATAGCTGATAACTTATGGTTAATTGTACCAAGCTGTTATTGCAAAAGCCAATAACATTATGTTTGATTATGGAAGCCTGCTATAATAAAAGGTAATTTATTTTATTGTACAAGCCTATTATAACAAACGCTAAAAACATGTTTTGTTATGCAAGTGTACTATAAGAAATGCTTACATGTTTAATTATACGAGCCTTGTGTAATAAAAATTAACTTTTTAAAATATATATATATGCCAGTCTAAAATTTGCATATTGTACAAAGGCAGATTAGAAGAACTTTGCAGTAGCCACTTTTAAAACTTTGACAATATGAATCTGAAATCTTACAATTTGGCCTCTGTGTTCTTTATCTATGAAATTTTTCCAGCGTTGTAATTTTATTAAGCGATAATAACAATAGAATTTGCAGAGTTCTATTTCAGCTGGTGTGTTATAAAGTTTGTCTGATACAATGCAAAGATTTGTTGAAGAGTGTTTTAGTGTTTATACAATAATTCAACAATTGATCCTACAATCGAGTATGAATATTTCAATTGGTCAATTTTTGACTGAGTTAAAGTTTTTAGTGTAGTGAGGTTGGCATTTTTGCTCATTTGTCAGAGGAAATATATGAGTGGCTAAGCTTTTGTCCGGCCACAAAAAATTAAGGGAAGAATTAAGTCAGTTGGCACAAAAGGGAAATTTATTCACGGAGACGAACAATTATCACAAGATTTAATGCTGATGCTGTCAGGCTTCCAGTGCCCGATCCGTTTGTCTTGTGCCTGTATTATGATGCTGTGTATCCCCTGAGACAATGACAGACTGGGGTGATGTGCAAGTGCTTCGTTCTCTCGTAATTATCATTGCATTATTTCAATGATTTTCTGGGATACTAATAGATATTATTTTCTGTTATTTTTTTCTGTTGAAGCAATGATATAATCTCTTCTTATGTAAGGATCTGGATCTCTTATGTAAGAATATCTTATGTATCAATGATGATATAAACCGGACAGCATCAGCATTAAATCTTGTGATAATTGTTCTAACAATGTATAATGTTAACTCATGGAGTTAGGTTAGCTCAATTTATAAAACTCTAGGTAATGCAAGGAATTGTTGTTTAGAATTGTGGATTTTTAACTGGATGATCTGAGTAGTGTAATATCTGATCTGTAAATGCTGATGTTGAAGCTTCTATTGTCTGTAGATTGATAGGACGAGCGTCTGATGGATGTTTCTTCGTCCTCTAATCATCTGTCTTCTCTGGATAAATTTCCACTTTGTGGCAACTTATTTAATTCTCTCACTCTGGCACATATATCTGCCGTGTATATGGCGTTTGACAGAGGCGGAAGCTCAGCGGCTTGGCAACCGGGCTCGTCGTTGAAAGCCAGATGTTTTAGCCATGACGAGCCATATTAGCATGCTGAAGCCGGGCATATGACATAGTTATAAATACATTGATCAGAGATGCAGACTATGTTAGCCGTGCATTGTATACATTTATAATAATGTATTGATTATTGCGTTTCGTCTATGGTATGGAACCGCGTACGGGACTTAGCCTTTGTCCGACGACGACGACGGCGACAACCCATGAGTCATTGATGATATAGTTAGCATTCTTTGTCATCATGGCAGTATATATCTTCCTTGTCAGGACGTTGCACCGACCTGTATAATCAAATCTTGATGAAGGCGGCGGCTGCCGAATGCAGACTCGGAGGCACACTTTGGCGTAGCTAATTGGCACGCACTGCCCAGGCTCTGCTGCTTCACGGCTGCTGCTGCCACGGTTGATGCCACTGCTGGTCCTGCTGCTGCTGCTGACACGGCTGATGATTCGTCTGCTGCTAGACACGCTTCAATGTATCTCCGAAGTTTGATCGAGAACTCCTGAACAAGAGGGAAGCCACGGAACGGTAATTGCTTGTTTTGTTAGATATATATATATATATATATATCTGGTGGAGGTCGACGGCTGTTAGCGTCACAATGCGTCGTTAAACATGAGCTGTGTGTAGACCTACGGTGTGGTGGGATGATGGCCTTGTATGGCACCAAGATATTTAAGAGATTTACATTAGCTTACTTTTCACATTGACGAATGGTTCTTGAGGCTTTCCAGATTGAGGTGCAATTAACCCATGCAGTTGTGTAATTTGAGTTGCCCACGAGTTTTAGCAGGGAGGGCAGTTTCTATTGCTAATTAAAACAGAAGTTCACCAGCTTTTGTTCCTTTGGGAAGTGACTGGAAACATGTAGTGTATGAAAGACATTATGCACAAGTGGTAAAATAATGAAGTCCTTTAAATACCAGTATATTCCAGTGGAGTGAGGCTGGTAGGCCAAGTGGCGGCAGATGTACGTTAGGGCTCGGCTGTTAAAATGTTATCAGTCTTTTCAGGTGCTTGACAAGGGTAATCAGATTTGAGTAACTGTTTAAATTACCATCGATATGTTTTGTTTCTGAGTCTTGAACATTCATGTGGTTGTGACTTTCAAAGCCAGAACTCCTACAGTTGAGTCATATGGACCAGTTTCATCTCTTTCACCAAACACTGGTTTCCATAATCTGCAGAACAAAGTGTGAGTTTGATGGAAATGTTTCTGCTAGTTTTGACCTCATTTTAGTCAGTCAATCGGTCTTCTCGTACACATGAGACATAGCACAATGATTTGCTTGTACCAATATCTAGTGCTCAAACTATACCAACACAGAAGACCAAGCATTTATAATGCACTTTGTACTGTACAAAACGAACCATTTTGTGCACTTGTATCTATATGTATGTCAATATACCTTTTATACACTATACACCATATATATGTAATGTATATATATATATATATATATGTGTATATATATGTGTGTGTATATATATATTACATATGTATGTTAATGTTTGTTTATGTATATTTTAATTTATGCTTGTGCAAATATATGTTTCACTTGGTGTTTGCATAGACACACATTATAATTCTGTGGCATATGGAGTTTGACATTATTTCTTACTTAGTGTACGTTGTCGGCTCGTAGATCATTATGCGAAGTAGGTACATTTACTACAACATAAAGCATAATACACTCGCATTTTGACAAAGAAATTATCTTGTATTGTGTTAGGTTCACTTGTAATCGTATTTTATACTTACACACTTGTCAGCCAAATTACAGATAATTACACATGTTCTACACAATGTTGTTACAGCTGTGTAAGATAAGTGCAAAATAATTGCTGGTAATTACACTTGTGATTTTCTAAAGTAATTGCTTTTGTAATAAGATGTGGCAATCAATTGCGTACTCAACAATGTATCGGACTCTTTGAACTAAGATCTTCCTTCTAGATATTTATGAGGTGCCTTTGTAACAAATTTCTCGAATGCACCGATACACAATTATTGATTCGTATACATTGCAACTTCACTATTATGCTGTGCTTCATGTAGCCACACTAAATAGTGTGAATAGTGTATTGTACTTTAGGTTCTAAGTCTATATTACACCTAGATCCATTTCTGACTGTAAATGAAATTTCTGATTCACATCTGATCGTGTGTTGTCAGAGTTTGTTTTGCAAAGAGGGGCGTTATAATTATAATGTTCCTTTGACCAGTTTATTTACACATTCTATTTTCTGTGTGCTTTTTTGCAGCTCTACACATTTATGTTTATATGTAAATATATTTTCTATGTTAATATATGTTTATGTAAAAATATGTCTTATGTGTAAATATATGTTTCTAATTAAAAATATGTTTCATACGTTTCTATGTAAAAAATATGTTTCTATGTGAAAAATATGTTTCTATGAAAAAATATGTTTCACATGTAAATATATTATGTGCATCTGAGCATTTATCAATGGCATATAAAGAAACTCCGTCGTTCAGCTTATGTGCACTTTTTACATTAGCATGTAGGCCTAATTCTCTGCATTTCTTGTTGTATAGAATAATGAATTGTTAGAGCTGAAGGCCTTGTGCTTGGCTTTGCATTTGTTAAGTGAATGTTTAGCTTTTCTTGTATTTCTTTCTTGAGCTGTTTTTTGTGTTGAGTGATGGATTAAGGAACAATGCGAATGCGGAGAAATAGCACGACCATAATACACATCATTGGCTGACCAAGGGAACAGATTGTAAATACTCATCTGTGTCTCTTCCTCCTGCCAATGTCAGTCTCTGCATGCCTCCGTTTCCCTCTGTCCATCTCTCTGCCTGTGTGCGGCGTCGTCGTCATCGTCGTCGTCCTTTGCGCTGATTCCTAAGCGAATGGTAATGGTGGTAGAATGTCATCGATTTTCGTCGTATCAAAGCCGGCGTGGTGTGTGATCTCGTCTCGATTGTTGGGCGATGTATCGTCGCCAGCTGATGGACTCCACCGGATGTGTTGCTAAGTTTTATGACCAGATTATATAGATCTCTTCTCGTCCTGTGAAGCATTCCTCGTGCCTCCACCTCCAGCGGTCTTTTCCAAGTGCTTACTGTACCAACAGTTACTTTACCGTTCAGTTTGTTCTGTTTATGAACCGGGAAGAATAATTTTTTTTATGTTAAGTGATCGTTTGTTGTGAATCCTGGCTGATTTCGTATGACTCAGTTTTGTTTGATCTGGGTGAAGTTGAACCTGGGATGGTTTGGGTGGCTGATCCCACTTCCACTGTGTATTATGTCGCGATCGCAGCCTTATTTGATGGGTTCATATTGAACCAGAAGATGACCCACATCGGGCTAATAATAGCTGGCACACAGTTTTCACAAATGACGTAATGTAGACCAGCTACAGGTAAAAGGAGTGAGACTGTTTGGGTGGCTGATCCCACTGTCCATGGAGTGAGACTGTTTGGGTGGCTGATCCCACTGTCCATGGAGAGAGACTGTTTGGGTGGCTGATTCCACTGTCCATGGAGAGAGACTATTTTTGTGGCTGATTCCACTGTCCACGGAGAGAGACTGTTTGGGTGGCTGATCCCAGTGTCCATGGAGAGAGACTGCTTGTGTGGCTGATCCCAGTGTCCATGGAGAGAGACTGTTTGTGTGGCTGATCCCACTGTCCACGGAGAGAGACTGTTTGGGTGGCTGATTCCACTGTCCATGGAGAGACTGTTTGGGTGGCTGATCCCAGTGTCCATGGAGAGAGACTGCTTGTGTGGCTGATCCCAGTGTCCACGGAGAGAGACTGTTTTTGTGGCTGATTCCACTGTCCACGGAGAGAGACTGTTTGTGTGGCTGATCCCACTGTCCACGGAGAGAGACTGTTTGTGTGGCTGATCCCACTGTCCACGGAGTGAGACTGTTTGTGTGGCTGATCCCACTGTCCACGGAGAGAGACTGTTTGTGTGGCTGATCCCACTGTCCATGGAGTGAGACTGTTTGGGTGGCTGATCCCAGTGTCCACGGAGAGAGACTGTTTTTGTGGCTGATTCCACTGTCCACGGAGAGAGACTGTTTGTGTGGCTGATTCCACTGTCCACGGAGAGAGACTGTTTGGGTGGCTGATTCCACTGTCCATGGAGTGAGACTGTTTGGGTGGCTGATTCCACTGTCCATGGAGAGAGACTGTTTGTGTGGCTGATTCCACTGTCCATGGAGTGAGACTGTTTGGGTGGCTGATTCCACTGTCCATGGAGTGAGACTGTTTGGGTGGCTGATTCCACTGTCCATGGAGAGAGACTGTTTGTGTGGCTGATTCCACTGTCCATGGAGTGAGACTGTTTGGGTGGCTGATCCCACTGTCCATGGAGAGAGACTGTTTGTGTGGCTGATCCCACTGTCCATGGAGTGAGACTGTTTGGGTGGCTGATCCCAGTGTCCACGGAGAGAGACTGTTTTTGTGGCTGATTCCACTGTCCACGGAGAGAGACTGTTTGGGTGGCTGATTCCACTGTCCATGGAGAGAGACTGTTTTTGTGGCTGATTCCACTGTCCACGGAGAGAGACTGTTTGGGTGGCTGATCCCAGTGTCCATGGAGAGAGACTGCTTGTGTGGCTGATCCCAGTGTCCATGGAGAGAGACTGTTTGTGTGGCTGATCCCACTGTCCACGGAGAGAGACTGTTTTTGTGGCTGATTCCACTGTCCACGGAGAGAGACTGTTTGGGTGGCTGATCCCAGTGTCCATGGAGAGAGACTGCTTGTGTGGCTGATCCCAGTGTCCACGGAGAGAGACTGTTTTTGTGGCTGATTCCACTGTCCACGGAGAGAGACTGTTTGTGTGGCTGATTCCACTGTCCACGGAGAGAGACTGTTTGTGTGGCTGATCCCACTGTCCACGGAGAGAGACTGTTTGTGTGGCTGATCCCACTGTCCATGGAGTGAGACTGTTTGGGTGGCTGATCCCAGTGTCCACGGAGAGAGACTGTTTTTGTGGCTGATTCCACTGTCCACGGAGAGAGACTGTTTGTGTGGCTGATTCCACTGTCCACGGAGAGAGACTGTTTGGGTGGCTGATTCCACTGTCCATGGAGTGAGACTGTTTGGGTGGCTGATTCCACTGTCCATGGAGTGAGACTGTTTGGGTGGCTGATTCCAATGTCCATGGAGAGAGACTGTTTGTGTGGCTGATTCCACTGTCCATGGAGTGAGACTGTTTGGGTGGCTGAATCCACTGTCCATGGAGAGAGACTGTTTGGGTGGCTGATTCCACTGTCCATGGAGAGACTGTTTTTGTGGCTGATCCCACTGTCCAAAGAGAGAGACTTTTGAGTGGCTTATCCCATTGTCTAAGGAGTGACACTGTTTTTGTGGCTGATCCCACTGTCCAAAGAGAGAGACTGTTTGGGTGGCTGATCCCAGTGTCCATGGAGAGAGACTGCTTGTGTGGCTGATCCCAGTGTCCATGGAGAGAGACTGTTTGTGTGGCTGATCCCACTGTCCACGGAGAGAGACTGTTTTTGTGGCTGATTCCACTGTCCACGGAGAGAGACTGTTTGGGTGGCTGATCCCAGTGTCCATGGAGAGAGACTGCTTGTGTGGCTGATCCCAGTGTCCACGGAGAGAGACTGTTTTTGTGGCTGATTCCACTGTCCACGGAGAGAGACTGTTTGTGTGGCTGATTCCACTGTCCACGGAGAGAGACTGTTTGTGTGGCTGATCCCACTGTCCACGGAGAGAGACTGTTTGTGTGGCTGATCCCACTGTCCATGGAGTGAGACTGTTTGGGTGGCTGATCCCAGTGTCCACGGAGAGAGACTGTTTTTGTGGCTGATTCCACTGTCCACGGAGAGAGACTGTTTGTGTGGCTGATTCCACTGTCCACGGAGAGAGACTGTTTGGGTGGCTGATTCCACTGTCCATGGAGTGAGACTGTTTGGGTGGCTGATTCCACTGTCCATGGAGTGAGACTGTTTGGGTGGCTGATTCCACTGTCCATGGAGAGAGACTGTTTGTGTGGCTGATTCCACTGTCCATGGAGTGAGACTGTTTGGGTGGCTGAATCCACTGTCCATGGAGAGAGACTGTTTGGGTGGCTGATTCCACTGTCCATGGAGAGACTGTTTTTGTGGCTGATCCCACTGTCCAAAGAGAGAGACTTTTGAGTGGCTTATCCCATTGTCTAAGGAGTGACACTGTTTTTGTGGCTGATCCCACTGTCCAAAGAGAGAGACTTTTGAGTGGTTTATCCCATTGTCTAAGGAGTGACACTGTTTTTGTGGCTGTTGAGTGGTTTATCCCATTGTCTAAGGAGTGACACTGTTTTTGTGGCTGATCCCACTGTCCACAATTGCTGTTTGTTCACACTTAAGAAAAAGAATTTTCTTGATTAGCACACAGTTTCTCTGGTGAATATGAGTTACTTTTAAGGCTTGTGTTACCTTTTTAATACCTATCTCAGTATTTTTATCATCGCTGATACAAGTGCATGATATGTGGTCATTACAGGAGAGTTAATGAAGCTTTAGCCATAAGGCATAACTCGTATGGACTTTGCTCCTAACTTCAGGGCTTTAGACCGTATCTAGAAGACAGAGTTGCAGAGTCTGAGAGGTTGTTGATCTGCTGCCTGGATTGGAACTGACAAATGTTACAGAGAAAGTTGGTCTGTGCTTCTATGAATACGGGATCAGATAAATAGATGATTAATCCAAGCGTTAAACAGCGGATGATGATAATTTACATCTGTTTGATAAACATTACAGCATATATCATAGTTTGATGTTTCTGATATAGGATGTTTATGATAGGTGAATTCATGATGATTTCTAGAGCTGGTTGAATTGTTTATCTAGCCCAGTTTGATTTTAAATGATCCTCTCTAGTCTTGTATTATAACCTGGCCTGATGACATTACGATGATGACATGATGATGAAGACATTACGATGATCACATTACGATGATCACATTACGATGACCTTTGTCATCGTAATGTGGGCATTGAAATGTAAAATTTGTAATAGACCTAATTCCTTTGTTGAATCTTGCATAGTATGTTGGAACAATTTTTCACAATACATGTACTACAAGATTTTTATGAGTTGGAAGGAAACAATTAGGCATGGAACAACAGAGGCCAATGATATGAAATACAAGTTAGGGATGAACCGAGTGTCTCTTTCCTCAGTCTCATTCTCTTGATTTTCAGTTTGGCTGTATGCAGAATTTTATTTGTTTTTTCGTTTTGCCTCAGTTTACACTTGAAAGTAGTAAAACAAGTTAGTACTACTTGTAACATTCAGTATTTGCGTCTTAGTTAGGTCAATTATTGATTTATAAATTAAAAATTCAGATTTTGGTTTATAAAACACAAACCCATTGTTTGTCTGAGTCCGAGCAATGTCGAGCACTACAAAACTGGGTCGAGCCGAGCTTCCGAGCCGAGTTTCGGTTCATCCCTAATACAATACAGTTGCATTTGATATTTTGCTCTTCTTCCAAAGCTCAGAAGTCACGACCATTCAACTGAGCAATTGTGAGTGAAGGACTTGCTCGAGATCCGTTTCTGCTCCTTACACAGTTACTGCTTCCGGTTGAGGTTCGAACCCGTGCTCTCCATGGGCTTCAGAGGAGCACTATAACCAATTGACCTGCATGGCCTGCACCATGCCACACTATATGTTTGACTAATGTATTCATGCCTTATGCATCATAAACATAGCGCTATAGGAGAAATTAAATCAGTTTAGACTAATAAGTTAGCTTTGTCATATTGGGGACAATGGTCATAGTTTTATCATATACAACAGATCTTTTGAGTGCTTTCTAAAGTTTCAGTTTTCGTAACATGGTATAGTTTAAGTTGTTACACGGCTCTATGAACGTACTTAAGATATTCAGCTTTGGCATATAGTAAATAACATCTGTTTACGTTTGTGTGTTTTGAATGGTGCTATTAATAATATATTCTGAATGGTTTCCTGGAACAAAATGGTCCTCCCCTGCAGAAGGGGGCATGTTGCCTTGTGTTTACCATCGGCCAACAACAGAGGGCAGTCATCCCTTATGACTGGTGGACTCCATTGTGCAGCCTGTCACGAAATGATTATTAATGTCCTTGCTGTCCGTTATGTTTATGTTAATGTATAGCTCTTTGTGATCCGGATCTTATTGCCTTGGACTCCTTTCCCAGATGGTTAGTAAGTGTGCACAATTAAGTTGGTAGCATGGCAATAGTCTAGAATGTGTCCAAAGCCAAGCAGCATTTGGAAATAATTTACACATCTCCTGAAGCAGGGCGGTCGGTCATCTGTCCCTCTGTATTGTAGTTGTAATTGCAAATTTATGTAGCGCCACTGAGATAAATTCGGTTATTCGCATGTGCATTTGCTTCATGCTATGTGGGTTAGATTTATCTGTAGATTTACTTTTAAATTTTAATTGATTTTGGTGTGTGTTACCAGTTCTTAACGCTGACTATTCCACCCAATCACCTGCTACATTTGCAGTAAGAAATAGAGCAATTGTAGCGGGTGATTGGGTGAATTACATTTGCAATGCCAGAATTCTATGGTGCCTCTTAGTGAGTATCCCGTCAGAGGTGCCTCCCTTTGACCTTTGACCTGATGACGCAAAAACCACGATTTAGTAACTTGATTGCATTGCATCAAGTGACAAAGATCATAAACCATTTTGTACATATGGGCACATTAAAGATATATTCACCAGTTGCTATGTCAGCCTTTTGGTTGACATTGCAATAAATGATCTCCATTCTCCTCGATCATTTGTCAAGTCCATTTCTTCCTTGTAGTGTTAGTCCAACTCCTCATTTATATTATATATACATCAAGTTTTGTCTTGGTCTGCCTTTGTTTCAGTTTCCTTTGTATCTTGCTTGTGCGTCGTGTGGGATTCGGTTAACTGGCATTCTATGTCTAAAATATTTTCTGGTGTTATTTCTCTTGTCCTTGTAAGACAAAAGACTTGTAAAATCCTGGCCACAGTGATAGTTATCAGCACTCTGCACTGAATTCAGTCAGAAATGGGGATTAAAAATGGATCAGTTATTATAAAATATTGTATGGTAAAGTAAACTTTGTTCCTGTTTCTTGTGTGTTTCTTGCATATTCGGAGGAGCAGAATCTTTGTGACTGAAGCCAGAGTGTTTTGAGAGGTTCTCTACAGGAGCTATATAAATATTCACATAGACCGAAGTTGCTGGTATTCGAGACAGTGTGCTCGTGTAAAGTTGGTAAAAAAACCACTACAGGATAATAGCCATTTAGTCCCAATAAAACAAACAGACAAAATGCCAGACATTTTCCAGGTTTTTCGCTTTGCCTGCCGGACTAAGGACTTTAGATCAAAAAGGAGGACATGTCCTGCTTTTACCGGACGTATGGCAGCCCTATGCATACATCTATATCCATCCAGGCATATATCCATCCACCCATCCATACAAGCATCTACCTTTCCTTATATCCATCCATCCATATATACGTCCAGCTGAACATACATCCATACATACATACAAGTGTGGATGTCCACAGATGTTTTGATGGTTGCATGGCATAATAATTAATTCCCAACTGAGACTTGAATTCCAGATGTAGTGGGGAATAGTGGAAAACCACCCAGCAATCACCATGCCTGGTTACACCAATGCATCACTAGAAAGGCCATCACTGTCCATGCTGAGCACCATCTCCTCCTCACCAGATGCAAATGCCTCCTTGAATTTGAGTAACCATGGCAACTGATTTAGCTCCATTTTATTCCATGTCTGTTTTTTGACATTCTGTATTGTCATCAGAGCAATTTTTTTAAACTCATTGTCACATGTGAATTATTTTGATTACAATTTTTTATAAGTTATTTAAAAACAGTCTTGTTGAACTAAAAACTCACTTATTGTTAACAGTTTTTAAACTTTTAAATGACTTGCAATTCTGGATTATAAATTTTATTTTTAATTAGCTTACTTTAAATTATAATATGTCTTAAAATATTTTATGACCATTTGACAGTTTAATGATGAGCTGCTTTGGTTTCCCACTAATCTTTGTAGTTGGCATTGGATGTGAGTGAGTGAGTGTGGATGTTAGCTGTTATGTTTTATTAGAGTGCAATGTGATGTAAATTACTGGAGAATTTATTTAGCACCAGCATCCAGTGTGGAATGTGAGATCATGTACAATTATATAGCTCTTGCCACACTTGTTCAAAACAAAGTGTGGCAACACTAGTTATCACGACGGTCTCTGATGTGTGTGTGTGTATTGAATCTAGATGCTTAACTGCCATACAAAAGCACTGCGTGCACTAGCCTAAAAACCTTAAGTCAGTAGCCGGTGAGGTTATGGAGTGCAAAATTCTTCAAAGTGGCAACTGGTCAGTGAGTGTCATTGAAGTTGAGTGATCTGCACCGATCCTAGAACTCTGGCATTGATCCTTCCAAATGGAGCCTTGCACTATACAGTCAGCTACCGAAAACCCATTGCAGCGGGAGAGTCCACCGGTGCCACTCGAGAGTTATATAAAAAAATTCAAATACCATTCAAACCAAAAGAACAACAGCAGAACTGAAAGATATTCTACAGACGCATGTTAGATTATTTAGGTAGTCAGAACGGACAGAGAATTAATTAAATTAAATCGGACAGAGAATTAATTAAAGTAAATCGGACAGAGAATTAATTAAAGTAAATCAAACTGAGAATTAATTAAAGTAAATCAAACAGAGAATTAATTAATTAAAATTATACAGAGAATTAATTAAAGTTTTAAAACAGAGAATTAATTAAAGTAAATCAAACAGAGAATTAATTAAAGTAAATCGGACAGAGAAATAATTAATTAAAATTATACAGATAATTAATTAAAGTTTTAAAACAGAGAATTAATTAAAGTAAATCAAACAGAATTAATTAAAGTAAATCAGACAGAGAATTAATTAATTAAAATTATACAGAGAATTAATTAAAGTAAATCAAACAGAGAATTAATTAAAGTAAATCAAACAGAGAATTAATTAAAGTAAATCAAACAGAGAATTAATTAAAGTAAATCAAACTGAGAATTAATTAAAGTAAATCAAACAGAGAATTAATTAAAGTAAATCAAACTGAGAATTAATTAAAGTAAATCAAACAGAGAATTAATTAAACTAAATCAAACTGAGAATTAATTAAAGTAAATCAAACAGAGAATTAATTAAAGTAAATCAAACAGAGAATTAATTAAAGTAAATCAAACTGAGAATTAATTAAAGTAACTCAAACAGAGAATTAATTAAAGTAAATCAAACAGAGAATTAATTAAAGTAAATCAAACAGAGAATTAATTAAAGTAAATCAGACAGAGAATTAATTAATTAAAATTATACAGATAATTAATTAAAGTTTTAAAACAGAGAATTTATTAAAGTAAATCAAACAGAGAATTAATTAAAGTATATCAAACAGAGAATTAATTAAAGTAAATCAAACAGAGAATTAATTAAAGTAAATCAGACAGAGAATTAATTGATTAAAATTATACAGAGAATTAATTAAAGTTTTAAAATAGAGAATTAATTAAAGTAAATCAAACAGAGAATTAATTAAAGTAAATCAAACTGAGAATTAATTAAAGTAACTCAAACAGAGAATTAATTAAAGTAAATCAAACAGAGAATTAATTAAAGTAAATCAAACAGATAATTAATTAAAGAAAATCAGACAGAGAATTAATTAATTAAAATTATACAGAGAATTAATTAAAGTTTTAAAATAGAGAATTAATTAAAGTAAATCAAACAGAGAATTAATTAAAGTAAATCAAACTGAGAATTAATTAAAGTAACTCAAACAGAGGATTAATTAAAGTAAATCAAACAGAATTAATTAAAGTAAATCAAACTGAGAATTAATTAAAGTAAATCAAACAGAGAATTAATTAAAGTAAATCAAACTGAGAATTAATTAAAGTAACTCAAACAGAGAATTAATTAAAGTAAATCAAACAGAATTAATTAAAGTAAATCAAACTGAGAATTAATTAAAGTAAATCAAACAGAGAATTAATTAAAGTATATCAAACAGAGAATTAATTAAAGTATATCAAACAGAGAATTAATTAAAGTAAATCAAACAGAATTAATTAAAGTAAATCAAACTGAGAATTAATTAAAATAAATCAAACAGAGAATTAATTAAAGTATATCAAACAGAGAATTAATTAAAGTAAACCAAACAGAGAATTAATTAAAGTAAATCAAACAGAGAATTAATTAAAGTAAATCATACTGAGAATTAATTAAAGTAAATCAAACTGAGAATTAATTAAAGTAAATCAAACTGAGAATTAATTAAAATAAATCAAACAGAGAATTAATTAAAGTATATCAAACAGAGAATTAATTAAAGTAAACCAAACAGAGAATTAATTAAAGTAAATCAAACAGAGAATTAATTAAAGTAAATCAAACTGAGAATTAATTAAAATAAATCAAACAGAGAATTAATTAAAGTATATCAAACAGAGAATTAATTAAAGTAAACCAAACAGAGAATTAATTAAAGTAAATCAAACAGAGAATTAATTAAAGTAAATCATACTGAGAATTAATTAAAGTAAATCAAACTGAGAATTAATTAAAGTAAATCAAACTGAGAATTAATTAAAATAAATCAAACAGAGAATTAATTAAAGTATATCAAACAGAGAATTAATTAAAGTAAACCAAACAGAGAATTAATTAAAGTAAATCAAACTGAGAATTAATTAAAGTAAATCAAACAGAGAATTAATTAAAGTAAATCAAACAGAGAATTAATTAAAGTAAATCAAACAGAGAATTAATTAAAGTATATCAAACAGAGAATTAATTAAAGTATATCAAACAGAGAATTAATTAAATTAAATCGGCATGTCATCAACTAGTTCATTATTAATGACATTCCATGGTATATACTTTGATGTGATGACATCATCATCATCAAAATGGCTAACATGGCTTTCTGTCGGTCCAAACAACACATCCATCTTCAGGTATATCTAGGCCACTGGTGATATCTTAGATTAGAGACATTTTTTGCAGAGCAGCTTTCTAACTATTTTGTCATCAGGTACTATCAGACATGTCCTGCTGTAACAGCATTGTTTGCACTCTTCAAATGCTGATATGATTTTGTCTGTTGGATGTATTTGGGAGTGCTGGGGAAAAAGCATGTGCTATGTATGTGGTATCTTATACCTGGTAATAAATGCTAATCTTATTTACAGAAAAAATATACACAGAAAGCCAATTTTGGTGAAGAAATGTAAATTGTATTGATTTGAAGATAAGAGTGCTAATGATGTTTTCTGCTGAATTAATTGTATGCAGCAAACACAGACTTCCTTGTTCTGACCTCTTGACTTAGGTACATACTAATTATAAACAGTTGTGGCCATCTGTTTCTCCCGAGCTAGAACTTAATATTAAGGGTTCAACTGCTCTGATAAAAAGCACGTATCTGGATAAGCAGACAATTCTTTTTGTGTTACGGTTAAAAGAAATTCATGTGAAAACAGCTGTGGTGTTTGCAAGTGGCTCTAACAAACGAACTGCTTACCGGATGGGGTTGCAGTTTGTTGATGTTGTCATCTTGAGAACTGTAAATAAAAAAGTTGTGCTTGAATCAAGAGTTTTAGATAGAATCATTTGCTACTTAAGATGATTATGAGACTGCAAACTACCTTGTCACTGACAACTCGGGAAAATTTTCAAATCATCTTATAACTCTTTTTAGCTGTTTGATTGCCATAAATACATGCACACATACATACAATACTATATATACATACAATATATACATACAATACATACATACAATACAATATATACATACAATACATACATACAATACAATATATACATACAATACATACATACAATACATACATACAATACAATATATACATACAATACATACATACAATATATACATACAATACATACATACAATACATACATACAATACAATATATACAATACAGTACATGCCTCCATTCATGCATGCATAAATACATACATACATAAATACATACATACAACATACATACATAAATGCATACATACAATACATACATACAATACATACATACAATATAATTCAATTCATTTATTGCTGCCATTGAAGCCAAGTAGAGATACAAATTATCTTTTCATCAATCAGCAACAACAGGGGACCCAGAATGACAGTCAATAGTTCTGCTAGGTAGGGCCACCTAAGTAAATTATAACATTAATTCTTAGCTAGAAGCATAATACATACCTCCATGCATGCATACATACATTAATACATATATAGGTTAAGTAAGTAAGTAAAAACGTAAATTAATGTATTATACATGCACGCTATGTTTGTGCGGCTGTATGCATGGATTCATGTATGCAGATGCACACATCTTGCTCTACTCGTG